>VYZM01013942.1:0-108732 GCA_013398915.1 Dromas ardeola | reverse complement strand
GTCCCATGGACTTGTACACTTGCCTTGACCCAGGTACAGGATCTTGCACTTGGCCTTGTTGAATTTCATGAGGTTCTCACAGGCCCATTTCCCAAGCCTGTGCTAGGCGGAAGTGCCTTAATGTCTAGAAGGGCCTTAAAAATCTATTAATACAGGCCAACTTCACAATAAAATATAATGAAGTCCTTTGTATATGTTTGGAAGGTTGTTTAATTGCTCATATTGCTGCGTGCCTGCCCACCGCTGGTGACACAGCAGGCCAGCAGTTTCAGAGGGACATATGTTCTCCTCCACAGTCTTCATTTCCTCCTAAATCTCTTGCTGCTTTTATGGTTAGAGTTCCCATTTCCCTTTAAACAGGAGCTATGGCACATTAAAGTGGTAGATTATTCTTCTCCATAAATCCTTAGCAGGTTTCAGAAGTTTTCCATTACCATATATTCAGTGGGGTGGGATGGGAGGCTACCATCACGGTGCATTGCTCTTCTCCCTCTATAGCTATTATGGCTATTTCTGTTCTTGTACTTCCCTGTTTGGTAATGGTCAAAGGGGAAAATGACACTTAATTTCTATGTCTAGACAGGAAGATTTGCTTTCAAAACTGCAATTATATTTTTAAAGTTTGAATTGACTAGCTAATGAACTGGGCTAACTATATAAATGAAAATTAAGAAGTACTTATTCAACATAATCAGAAGAGATATCAAAAGCTGCTCTATTATAACAGAAAATTCTGGTATCTGCTGTTCAGTTAATTCACTGGTTTGATTTTCCTCAACACTTCTGAATCCAACCCACACTATGCAAATATTATTTTACTCAAATGATTAAGAGGCAATAGCAAATTTTTGCCTTCATATAGGTTGTGATAATTTCCACATTAAGCTTTAATAGGAATGATTGCTTTAAAAGGATTATTTTTCAATCTGTTCTAGAAGGTCACTTCATTGGATTTCAAGAAGCCTAACAAATTACAAACTCTCAATGTGAGAAGTTTCATGGGTAAATCAACTTAAACATATTTATGTCATGTCACAGTTTAATGTACCACTAAGAGTGCTGAATAAAGTCACACACAGTGGAACTACTAGAATGGTTGTTTCTGAGTTAAGTGGACAAGAAATTCTCAAGATAATTGATTAGTAGGCTGCAGTATATAATTTTATTTTATCTTAGGTGTTTTGCCTTTGAAGTTAAACAGCTTACCGCGATCATACTTTAAGGTTCCTATGATGATTATTCATGGATCTTTGTTATTATTTCACTGAATCATCAAAGGAAAAGTAGTTAGATTGATTTCTGCAAAAGATGAGGTTTTGTCAAATATGGGTTTCATAAGTAAAAAGAAAAGTGCAATTTTTTCTTTGTATCGAAGCAAAGGTATTAACAAATACACAGATAATTATGTTCTAACTTAGGAGTTCTTTTGTGTGTAAAGAACAGCTTTTTACAAGTTATGCATAGGGAGCTAAATGTATTAACCACACAATTCTTTTTAATAGGATTTGTCCATGTTTCTCCTTGTGTATTGCAGTGAAAGTTCGCTCCTGCAGGACCCACCTCAAAGGCTTTCTGCTAAAGGCAGCACTGCACCAGGTGGAAAATGCAAAATGAAGAAATTGGCTTCAGCTGCATCAAAGAGAACATGAATTTTACTGTGCTTAATAGACACTAGATGAAAGGGAGAAGCATTATTGCAGTACAACATTCTGTTCTTCCTAATTATTGTCATAGCATAAGAAGTGCACTATATCGTGCAACTCTTCTTAACATGGAAAAGATCTTTTAGGTATTCTCTACATAATTATACAATAATTAAAGCACAATCAGGGACTATCAAATTCTGCAAAAGGTTTTTTCAACAGTTTCTGTGGAACTCATTGTAATGAATTCTGAGCAAAAAGCAGAGATCTGTTTTGCACTTTCTAATCAGATTTTATTTCTGAAAATCAGGTGTTATTAGACCAATTTATTGGTCCAGATTGAAAACACGGTAACACTAAAATTGCTAATGTTATAAACCAGTTAAGACTCAAATCCATGTTGGGCAGCAACACAAGACTCAAACCTACATTGGGCATAGTATCATACAGTCCAAAAGAAGCCTGGAAATAGGTGCTGGAATACAATTTTGACCACTTTGTAAATATTACCGAATCTAATAAATTCTTACACTATCACGTGTGTCTTAACTAAGTGAACCTCTTCAATTTCCCACTGAATATAGAAAACCCTAAGTGTGAACTTCTGCTTTTGGACCAGAAAGGACATTAACGGACCAGCCTGCACTTTCAGAAGCAGATTGCCTCTGTCCATACAGTTCTCTCTTTCACCCTCTTATGTGCCTTTTTCACAGAATCACAGAATGGTAGGGGTTGGAAGGGACCTTCGGAGATCATCTAGTCCAACCCCCCTGCCAAAGCAGGTTCACCTAGAGCAGGCTGGACAGGAACACGTCCAGGCAGGTTTTGAGTATCTCCAGAGAAAGAGACTCCACAACCTGTCAGGGCAGCCTGTTCCAGTGCTCTGTCACTCTCAAATAAGTTACTTCCTGTATTCCAGTTTGTGCCTGTTGCCCCTTATCCTGTCACTGGGCACCACTGAAAAGAGTCTGGCCCCATCCTCTTGACACTTGTCTTTTAGATATTTATAAGCATTGATGAAATCCCCTCTCAGCCTTCTCTTCTCTAGGCTAAACAGACCCAGGTGTCTCAGCCTTTCCTTGTAAGAGAGGTGCTCCCTTCCTTTGATCATATTTGTAGCCCTCCGCTGGACTGTCTCCAGTAGTTCCCTGTCTGTCTTGAACTGGGGGGCCCAGAACTGGACACAGTACTCCAGATGTGGCCTCACCAGGGCAGAGTAGAGGAAGAAGATGACCTCCCTCAACGTGCTGGCCACACTCTTTTTAATGCACCCCAGGACACCATTGGCCTTCTCAGCCGGTTTCCATGGCTTCAATGGCCTTCTTCACTGTTAGAGAAGCCATAGAGATGATTTAAGAATGCTCTTGATTTTAGCTGAGCTACCCACCTGGAACATCCATATTACAGTAGGTCTCAAAGGACTTACGGGGCACTCAGTCGTGAAGATTCCACAAACAAAACAAAATAAAAGATCCTTTAAAGGCAGCGTCAGCAGGAACAGTTTGTAGAAGTAACTAGGGCACTGGTGATTCTACTAGAAGTATTTTTATAGTTTTAAAACATCAGGTAGAGTGTGGTGGGAACGTAGGATCTTCCATCAAGAAATGGTGAGGGGTTTAGGGCAATATTTTGAAGGGACCAGAAGCTGCACCACTGAGAAGGACGATATTGTCCTGACATTGACCATGCAAATGATGAATCTCATAGCTGCTTGGGAGGTTAGAATGGGCAGCTGTCATTCAAAGAGAACAAGACAAACAAACCCCTTTAATTCAGTTTCAGCCAGCAGATCTTAGTCAAGCTATACAAAATAGAGGAATGTAGTAGCAGCAAATGAGAAGCTTGGAGTAAACAAAACTAGGTAAAAGCAGGATAAAGGGACAGTATGAGATTTCAAGGCCCATCCACAGCACAAAGAGTTTCTGAAACATTCAATGCAGACAAAAAAAGGTGCTCTCTGACTTTTTTTCCTCCCCGTAAGGAGAAATTTGGTAGTGTAATCTATGAGTAGATTGTACCCTTCATTCTGGGCAGTTGGTTATGTGGTCTGTGAAGAGCAATAAACTGTATTCTTCGCTCCCCTTCTGCTGCTGCCAGCCATTTAGATGAAATAAATCAAGACAAACAGTAAAGGAGATGTCAATGACATGGTATTTTGTTATCTCAACCACTTATATTTCACATGGTCGGACTCTTTTAAATTTGTCTCAGTATCTTCAGAAGACTTGTTTTCGTGAGTGTCAGCCTCCCCAAACTAGCAATATTCCCACAAGTAAAACGCCATGCCACATGTCGGAAAAATGGGTCTCAGCCTACAGTATTATAAGAGAAAAAGAGAGCTATGCTGTCCCCAATTGCTCAGTGACAATTGCTCACTGATCCACTCTTCATTGTCTGTTTAATGGATGCTATTTAAGCTGCTACAAGGAACAAGATAACGGACAGAGAAGGTGGAGCTCTCATTTCTGAGGACAAAAGGGCTCTTTTGACCATGACTGCACACAGGTAGTTTATCAGAGACCTCGTCCAATATTCCTCATTCTGACAGGAGAGGGATTGCATTCACCAGCTAAACTGGCTCCATTTCCTGAGGTCATGTCTCAAACTCTTTCTCCCTGCTCTGTTTCCATTTTCAGAAGGAAAATTTCCATTTTTAAGTTACTTCACTTATTTGTTTCAGGATTCCCCAATAAAACCTGTTCTGTGTCAATCCAGCTGTTTTTGAAAGAAGCATTGAAGTTCACAATGAATCTGTCACGTGAATAGTTTAGTGATTAATACTTCTTACTGAGTAACTTACACTCAGAGACCAACTTCAATGACTGTAAGAAGCTGATCCCATAATGGCAACATCATGAATTAAACCACAAATCCCTAAATGTGAGCAGTCACCAACCTGAGAAAGAAATGAGCCAATGCAGACTTTGGGACCTTTTAATGATTTTTTAATATCTTCTGTGTTATGATCTAACCACCAACTAAGGGAATTTTATTTATAAAACATTAAGTTTAGAAAACATCAGAAAATATTAGTTTACATAATGCAGTTCATCTAAAATACTTTCCTAGAACTTCCTGGGTGAATTTTACACACTGGGTTTGGATATAAAATTGCTCTTTTTTTCTTTTTCTCAGGCTATTGTCACAAATCCAGAAAAACTGTGAATGTTCATCACAGACCTTTTCCTTTCTGTATGTTCTTTTCTAGCTTGAACAGTTAGCAATGATTCCTCTTTGAATTCAGTGCCATATTCAAATGAGAAAATAAAACTTGGGCATACAATTATTTTACATTCATTTTAATTCCTATTCCATGTGCTTTTCACAGCTGCTCATTTTATTGCCTTGCTTTTCCAAATGAAAACTCCAGCTGCTCCAGCCTTGCAAGCCATATAATACATGCTGTATAAGCCTGTTTCAGCAAACCATTCCAGAGACTCAATGGTTATTGTTTTCCTCATCTTCCACCTCTAGCCAGGAAATCTAGTGTTTAGGTTTAAGTTGCAAGAGCAGTCTTTGAAAGTCCCAGTAGTTTTTTACTTGAATTCTTGAGAAAATGAGGCGTGTCTGTCTAGCTTGCTTTCTTTATTCTCTCTAATAACTTTTAGCTTATGGGCCAATTCTAAACAAATTCAGCAGAGGCAGATGTTTCCAGCTGAGCCAGTTTCCATGTGCCTAATGGAAAAAGGTGTTTGGGTTGAGAAGAGAAATCCTTTAGTACACAGTGTTAATTCAATCCTTTTCAGACATCGAAGAGTCCATGTTCATGCACAGTCTTGTGACACAATCCTTTAGGAAGTACGATTTATTGATCTTGATGCTGAAGTACTTTCACATATACGAAGTGGTCCAGCTGAGAACCCTATAACTCACTGGGTTGCCTGGCTACTGGCCATTGCCAGTCAACATGACACGGGGAGATGTGCCAGTATTTGCAGCACCCCTGCAGTTTAACATGCCCCACGAAGCAGTTCCATAATGCAAGTCATCCATTTACCCTAGAGAATCTCAGCTCCAGGGTGTAGTTACAGTTTTCCTCAGGCATAGCTTTGTGACACCAAGAAATCAACACTTGCCAACAAGATAAGTAGACCAGGCTCTGAATTCAGTTAATTCCTAAATCATTAGTAGTAGATTATCTACAGGAAAACTGAATCCAGTTATGTTTCTAGTTAGTATGCACACTTCTGCTTCTTGGGAAGTTAATGAAAGTCAAGTTGGTTTTATTTTTCTGTTGAGAATGACAGCAACATCTCCTGGGGTGGTGGTGGGAAGTCAGTGTACCTGTCGTACATGCAATGATCCTGCTCATTGCCACAGACCTCGCCAGCTGCATGCCAGTATTTTGTTTCTCACTGCTGAGCAAACTTCTAGAGACACTTGCCGATGGACTCTGCCAAGTCTTTGTAGTGCTGCCAATTCCCTGAATCCTCTCAGATGGTCATGACCCAGGTACATGCAGTACATAACAATCTAGTGACACAGCTGATTAACTTCTTCTGGCTGTGGAGTCCATGGGGAAGATTTTGAAACAACCTGGTATAAAACACCAGCAATACAGCAGTGAGACCTGCTCTGTATCACCAACTTCAAAACAGCACTACTTTTCAGCTACGAGGTGGCTTGATCAAGAAAATAAACTGCATAAGCAACTGTTTGGAGTGGTACTATTGAAGGGTTATGCTAATGCCCCAAAGGATAAATTTCCACGTCTCATTCTTTAGGGGACAGATCTGAACCTACTCCAGGAGAGCAGAGAGCTGCCTCGCGTGTAGCACAAACTTTGTGCGCTTGCAGGGACACAAAAAGTTTCTTTTCCAGCTATGCATGCTAAGAGAACCATCTGGATGGTTCTCTTAGCATGGTAGTAAGGTAGTTTTGGTAGTAGTAAGTTGGTTGCAAACAGTAAATGGGTCCCTAGCTTTCTACTTTTAACTCCAGTCGTCTTTTCTGTTTGCCTGAATCACTGTAATATAGGTAATCTCAAACCCTCAGAAACCTCAGTGATGACTTGCTGTCAAAACCTTAGTATCCTGCATTAGTTCTTCAGTGGAGTGTGCTGTTTTATCCCAACACAAAGAACAGAATGAAGGAGAAGAAAAGCTGCCTCTATTTTTTATAAACTAGTCTTATTTATCTTTATGATAGCAAAAGATGCTAGCTAAGGATGTAGAAGCCAAGACAATTAAACTATGCTGTTCCTTGTCCTCACTTTTTCCTTTTAACTTTGTCTTTGCCTTTTCTGTACAATACTACGAAGTTTATCTTCAGCCTTTGCTTTTACTGAACAATACCATACGCTTCAACTTCAGTTATTTTCTATTTACTTTTACAAATAAAGAATGTTGTAGTTACTATATAGTTACTGTATAGTTCAGAAGCATCTCTATCGTGGAACTGCTGTTCTGTTCAAAAAATAATGCATGTAATTAAATAAACACTGTTCTGTTTTCAATTAGTGAAAATTAAAAAGATTAATTTTCATATGCAAGAAAATTCCTTCAGGTTCATTGCAAAACATTGATACAAGTATTTATCAAATGCATTAACAACACTAACTGCTGGATACAGAATTACTTGATTGGATTGATTAAATATTTAAAATTCTTTCCATGCTTTTTTTTAAATATATATAGAGAGGAAGATTGTCTCCCAGGATTTCACGTTTACTTTATCACCACCAGTTCTGGCTCCCTGTCTATTCACCATGATTTCTCACAAAAGACCCAGTTAAGTCTTGGAACCTTCAGTTTCTGCTGCTTCAGTAAACACCTGCAATCCTGCAAAGGTGGTTAGCGCCTTCTCAAGATGGAAGTACAGTATATGACATGTGAATTGTTTAATGATTTATAACGCAGTAAGTTTATTTGAAATGTTCCTCAGTCCCCTCCAAGCTACCTCTTTCTATTGCAATATGATAACTAATCCTATATTTATTGCTTGAGAGCTAACACAAGGTCAAAGCTAAGAGGCTGGGCAATTTCTCATAAGAAAAAAATACAAAAGAAAAAGCAGATGCCTACTAACAGCCACTGTTACAGCTATGAGCCCTAGCCTCCCCTCAGTTTTATATCATTTGAAGATAAGCTCCATCCGTCTGGTTGGATGTTTTTAATTTTCTATCCATAGTAGTTTAATTTTTGCCTTTAGCCTTCAAGATTCTTGTGCAAACCGCTAAGATTTACAATTAAAACTCAGAAGTAATCCCTTCCAGAAATGACAGCTCACAGAGAAAATAAGTGTATTTCAGAAGTGATGGAAAGCTCCAAGAGTCTGCCTATTAAATTGCAAAGCCCAGAAGACGCTGCTATAATACAGCTCAAACACCCACCTGCTGAACAGGGTGAGCATTCCATTGTGCTCTTTGCTTATGGTTTTGTCTATAATCTGTCATCACTGATGTCTTGATGCAATTTACCAAAGAAAATGAGTGAAATCGTTATGCCACTCATTATGAATAATTACCTGTTTGTAAGAAACACTCATTTGTGACAGCCATAGATTATTTTTTTTCACGTGCTCAAAATTCAATAAAATTCCACTCCCCTTCATTGGTCATCTGCTTTGCTGTGGTGGTGATTAAATGTGATTATCTACTTGATGTGTTTTTTTCCTTCAAGTGACTAAATTTCAAAATGCAGAGATTAAGTACTTCTGCAACAGTTTGGTTTGGTTGGTTTTTTTTTCAATCTGTAATACCAACAGTACAGTAAACTAGATACAGCTTTATACTTCAGTATTGTCTCATGTCTGAGACTCAGGCTGTATTTGTGGGCTGACTTTGTGCTCATTTGAAACAGACAGGAACTGAAATGTTGAATATTGTATTCTATTATACATAATAAAAACAATCCACACAGGTGACTGAAAATGCAAAGGGAAGTTTTAGGGGAGAAGGTGAAGGCAGTAACATTTTGGCTACCTGCAGGAGAAGCCAAATTCAAAAGCAGAATGTGAAAAAGTGAGAGAGCCCTTGGACCTTGAGGGAAGCGCTTGTAACCCCATAGCTGACTCTTTCCACCCAGCTCCTTCGTCTGTTGCTGGTGAACAAACCACCTCAAGAATGGCTCTGTAGATTCCCCTGGGTCTATCCATCACCTGTCAATGCTCCTTCTTCCAAAGCTGTTGCATCCTATGGGCCCTGGGGAGCCAGGGAAGCTACTTTCTGGTGCTCTTGGGCAGCACAGCAACACCTAGGACAGTGGCAAACTGGTCATGGGGAGGGAAAGAGTGGCTTGTGGTTTTCCTACCAGATCCTGAGACCACAAATTGTCTGGTTTGAGTCTATTGCTGAGAACTCATGTCATTTCTGGTCTTCCTACTTATTCCCCTGGAGATTCTTGAGTACAGAAAACTTTCTCATTGCCTTTCATAGCCCTAGCACTTCATTCTTCCATCCTTCTGTCAGGAGGTATCCTTCATTAGCAGCTGAAGTGGTCCTGGTACATCTTGGCATGCAGAGTTGGCATGCCCTGACCCTGTGCTGCATTTGGCAAATGCACAACAGAACTCCACCCTCTATCTCCATAGATTCCTTGGAGAAGCCAGAGAACAAGGTTCTCATTTCTTGCTGGGCTGGACAGCGTGCTCTGCTTAGTGTTTGCAAAAATGGCCTTTCTTCTACTATGGGAAGTAGTGTGTGGGCCTTCTTCCAGCTCCAGACTATGCCTCAGGTGGGATAGTTCAGCCCAGAGAAGTGTCATCTTTTTACAAATGATCAGTGACACCAAGTTAGTACAGAGGCAGAAACATGCATAAGAGAACAGTCGGTTTACGGAGTCAACGCAGCACCACCGGTAGCACTTGCAGGCCTTGAAGCATGGCCTAGGGGCATAATTCAGGCAGGAGAGCTCTGGAAGATGGACCCTGCAGAGCACAGGTACACCACAGGCAGGACCATGAGCTGCCCCAGCTCTCCCACAGTGCCCACTGGACCAGTGGGAGCACAGGGCACTGTAGCAGAACAGCATTGGCCCAGCAATGAAAGTACAGGTAGATTATTGAAATCATCATTTGGATGATTGAAACACAGAGGAAAATGGCGCATGTTAAAAATCTCTATATTTGTGTATTCATATTTCACTTTCTGTCTTTATCTAGCACAGACCCATCCAAAATAAGCAGGTTGACAACTAAACTTTCTTTCCATTCAATTAATACCTCAATGAATCATCACCAGACATGCTACAAAGCATGTAGCATTGCCGAGCACGCAAGGGAACTGCTGTGAAATCTCATGTCTACTGTCCTCCAACCACTTCTGCATCTCCACCCTAGATAAAAGCCAAAGTGCTGTAAGGATGAGGGTACTTCTTCCCACAGTTTTTTTCCCAAAATTTCTCTGACACTCCAAACCAATTACATTGCAGTCTGAAAAGGAAACATATAACAGACTGGAAAGAAAAATGCTGAAGTCTTCCAGGCCTCTTTGGCACCACTAGGCTTACTATAAAACTCAGGAGCCTGGAAGAGCTGACTGGAAAGTGGCCAGTTTTTGAATTCACGTGCTTTTGATCTCTGTCAGTGAGCTGGTCATTACAGTTCAAATACTCTGCCTCTTTTGAGAAGGGCCATTCATCCCAGCTTCTGCTTTGTGGAGACCCATCTTTGACATATCAAAAGCATCAAAACCAAATGTCCATCCATAATGTTTTGATTATGGTTCAGCTACAGGAAGTATAGATTCTTAAGCAATTTTCAGCAATTTTCATTTTTTACATGCTGCAGGATCTAAGTACATTGCTCATCATTTCCTTTAAAGTGATGTCAAGCCATTTTAAAATCTACACTCATGACACCAGGTTCTTATACCCACTGATATCACAATCTTTGTATTGAACGTTTTGACAGTATATGTAAAAATTCAGTTTGCTAATCTCAAAAAGAAGAGATCATCTAAGTGGTAAAGGTCTATACAACAACAGAAAAGACAGAAGTTGGGGCTTTTCTGTTTTCAGAACTCGTTATCCTTTGCTTAGAAGTCATGTATCATAAGGCTGCCTTTCACTCAGAATTACACATAACGGGAAAAATAAATAAGGTAAGGAGTCTGGCATCACTTATTTAAACTGAATTTTATGTCCTAGAGGAGAACAAATATTTGAGTGAATCTCATCTTAAGTTTAGACATGAAGGACAAAGAAAGTAGCATAGGACATAAATCTGTATGTGGCGTATTTCTTGGTTTAGAAGTCCCATACAGAAATACGTGTGTAAGCCCTGCGTCTTGGGTGCAGGGACACAGCTCATATGCGCTGTATTTTGCACATATACACAAAGTTTGATGTGTCCCAGGCTACCTATGCACCATACGCCAAGTCATCTCAGTGCCTCTCAGATCTATTCTAGTTGCACGACAGAGCCAATCTCAGCAATCCAATGCAGTGCATCAGTGTTCCTACAGACCTGAAGAAAAGCTGTTTTTGACATATGCATTACTTCCATATGTCTATACAGAACTACCACTCTGGCAAGGGTGACAGGAACCTGGAAGCCCCAGAAAAAATGACCAGAGTCCTCAAATTCTGATAGCACAAAATTTATAGGAGAATAAAGAGAGGACATCTGAAGAAACACAAGTAATGTAACCCCAGACACAAAACTTGATGCACTGTAGTTATGCTGTTATGCTGTAGTTCTCTGCCATGATTTGACTTTTAGTTTTCATAAGTCTGGAAGAACTCAGTCTTATATGCGTCAATATACAAGAAAAAAATACCCCCACATGGTCTGAATAATGGGGTTTGTGCAACATTTGGTTTCTGGAGGAAATTCAACATCATGGTGTAGGAAATAACTAAAATAATTTTGAAAATAATTTTTCATGTCACTTCTCTGAATTTTTCTGTTTACTCTTTAAGAACAAGCTGCAGGATCCTCACACAATATTACCACAATTTATGATCAAAATTTCCCTGTCCTTTTACAGATAAAGAGATGTTAATGCATTGAGAATATGGTGAGAGCAACAGTGTCATTGTTAAAAGAAATAAATGGCTTGTGGGGGAAGGCATGGAAGGTTTCATATTTAAATGACAAAGTCCTTTCAATTCTATGAGGACATCATGTTCCTCTTGGTCTGGTCTGGTGAAAGAGAAAGAAGCAAGGAAATTTCTTCTTAGATTTAGTTAGATGCTAGTTTCTATGGAGACAAGTTTCTCCAGTCATTTTTATTTGTAGGCATTAATAACATAGACAATACAGAGCAGCAAGAGTTTAACCCTGGATTGAACCCCATACTGAGCACATTCTGTAGGGAGAAAAATGAATCTCTAAATTAGATACAAGAGCCATTATACAATCTTGTTAACATACAGTCTCGTTAAATGGACTCTGGCAGTACAAAGTAAAAAACCCGAAGAGTCAAGCAGCTTCATACCCTCTCTCCTCTTTTTCAAACATGCCTTGTACAGAGACCTGAGCGGGCAACATCACCTGCACCCTGGCTGTCCCTGCACATCTGATCCCATACTTTGCTATGCCTTCATTACCTAACCTCCGGTTGCACTGGCGCCCACAGAGAGGTTGGTGGTTCCCAAGCCTGAGGCAGTGACTGGCCGTGCCAGGAGAGGTGAAAACAATGGAATAAGCTATCTTTTTTTGAGTGCGATTGAAGTAATTTGGCGTGAATGTGAAGACCTATATCATTTTGTGAGTCAAAGTGATCAAAAAGGAAAAGAACAGCAGTTACTTTCAAATAGCAGGCAGAGTAAAATTTATGTCAGAGACGTTTTTTTCAGACTTTCTTTTCTCCCCTCCCTGCACATACTTCGATTTACACTACATTATTTTTAAGTGAACAAAGAATTTACAGTGAATATTTAGCTATCATCACATGTGTCTCCCACATTGGTAATGGAATATGCAGCTCAGAGTATTAATTTTCATGAGTTTCTTTTGCAGGGATTAGGGGGAGGGAAAAGCTGTTATTGTTCAAACACTGAACTGCTTAATGGCACTCAATAGCAATACTTAATACTTGAAACCTCAGTTTCATTATTTATATGTTTAATTACATGGTGAAATCAACCTTATAATGAATAGAATGTCCAAGAATGCCAGCACAAGAGATAATGTAGGTAAACAATTTTAAACTCTTCAGAATACATAAAGATTGCCCAAGACCTGATTCTCAGTGTTACTTTTATATTAAAGAGGTAAGTCATTTTAAATTTAGCGCTCTCACACCAGCTACAAGTTAAGTAATGCTATACACTGCCCAATCTGAAGAGCAAAGTGACAGAGGAATTGGCTCACTTTTGTCTGGGCCTTTGAAATATACAACCAGAGTCCACTCCTCTGTGACCCTTAAACTCACAGAATTACTGTAGTGCAATACCCAGAATATTTGCCAGACATGATAAAAGACCCAAAAGTCCTGATTTTGAACAGCACAGAACTCAACTTTATCTAACTTCATTTTCTCTGACAGAGAGCTGAGAAAAGGGTTAGTACTCCCAGTCTCTTCTGGTACCTAAGAGTTCCTCTTCGCCTGTAAAATATGTCGAATCTGAGACAAACACCTGTTACTGCAAGTCATTATCTGTGAGTATTTGGCACCGGTGTCTAGATTGACCAAAGCACTGAAGTGTAAATTCTTGTCAGTAGGATATTCAGAAAGCAGAAAAAAGTGCTAAGTGAACTCAAGACGTGTAAATTTGTTACTTTAAAAAGCCATTGTATAGGGGGAAGGATATTAAACCACCATTGCCTGTTTTAGCTTTGACAGATAGTCCAGTTATTTAATAAGCAGGAATGCACTTTCTTTTTCCAAGAACATAACTTCTACATGGTAGCCTGAATCTGAAACACAGAAGTAGCAAATAGAGGAATTTGATGTTCAGAGTTAAAAAGACTTCATAAATGTCAGCAAAACACATGCAAGGGCTCTGCCAAGCACACACCTTTAAAAGAGAAGAGACAGGCCACAACTGATGCTTGCACAACCATGTGCTTTGAGAAGTCCTATAATTAGTAAGTAAGAAAATCTGTGGAAGGTAGACAAGTGAAAGCTGGGTTCCTTTTGTCCTCTGGCTGGATTGTCTGGTTCTCGTAGAGCACGAACCCCCATGGAAACACCTCCTGCAGTCAGACACTCTCTTATCCATTTGGGAGAGAATTCTGGTAAGCACTGTGTTTGCACAGCAGCCTTTCCCTCAGCAGAGGCATTAAAATCATGTATCTCTCTCTGGCTGTCAAAAGAATCTCTTTCTTCGACCCAGCAATCCACTTCCATAAAACCTGGAGTAACTTCATATCCCTGGGGCTGCAGCTGTGCTGCCACATTTGACTGAAGCTGAGCAGCAGGTCCAGAAGGGAGGTTGAACAGTGGACTAGCAGACAAAAAAAAAAGACAGCACATAAACCTCATGTCCTTAAGAAAGTGACTAATAAGTAATTAGAACAAACTGTTTTCCCCCACAGCTTACCAGGCTGGAGCCCTCAGTTAGAGAACTTGATTCAGGGATTATGTATTTGAGAAGTTAATTCATTCTGACCACTGCCTGTATCATTTCTGTGGATGTATGAGTTAGTTATTTCCTCTTCTCCCTTCACACAGAAGCTCTCTGATAGTTTGCAGACCCATTTGATCTAACCTACCCAGGTCATTTCATAGCTGAATTCCATCAAATTGCGCAATTCAATTAAAAAAAATGTATTTCTGCATTTTTTTTAGATAACTAGGTAGATGTTAGGGCATAATCTGGAGGTTAAAGGAAATAGTGTCACCAAAGTTTATAACAGAAACATCAGAAATGAGAGGGAGGCAAGAAGGAAATGTGTTCTGTCGGCTTGGAGGATGAGCACCTGTAAAACCCAGAAGTAAATAACTCTGTGGAAAAGACAGGGCTGAAACTGCAGCAGGGCTGTGTAAAGGCTAAGGGAAGGCAACTGCCAGATGACAGGCTGGTGAGGAGGAGGAGGAGTAGAAGGAGGAGGAAGGGGGAGCTGATCTGCACCTTGCATGCGCAGAGACGTAAGAAAAGGCAGCACTGTCCAAAAACGAAGAAGCCAGGCAAGTTGCCTCAGAGGGACAAGTAGGGGTTTCAGGGCACTGAGTGCACGCAGGAAGGACGCCCATGCTGGCCACGTGCAACTTGCAGAGAAGCCCTGGTGCAGCGGTGGCCACTCTGTGCAGGAGTGGTCAGAGCCCACGAAGGCAAGGCGAAAAAGTAGAAAGAACCAAAAAAAGAGTTGGAGAAATAACACAGCTGAGCTGGTGGTGATGAGCAATTTAACAGTGAGATGGTGGAGGCTGTAAAGACCTCAAGAGGGATGACAGACCTTGAGGAGGTGAAAATTCACTGAAAAAGGTGGAAGAGGGGAGAGGATGAAGAGTTGAGGGGGAAGAGAGTGCCATATGTTTGAGCATGCTCTTCATACCTCAAGGAATCCCTTTCATTTTTAACATGTCCAAAGAGTGGAGAAAATTGGCATTTTCATGATAATGTACCTCTTTCTATAGATTTATAAACCATCATTTTTTCCACTCAGAAAGACTGTTTCTCATTATCAGTTGAAAACCTTTTAAAATGTACTGTAAAATACAGCAGACCATTTACAGGTAATTAAAGGAGAAGCAGAAAGCCCAGCGCCCAGGGATGAGAGGAGAACACTGTCACAAAATGAACCAGTCATCTGTCCTTCCCATTTGGCACAGCTGAAAACTCCGCATCTCACAGTTAACAAACTGTTGGCTTCCTGATGTGCATGCAACTCCTCTTTGAAAATTGCATATATCCAGCACATTAGATCTTTCCAAAATCCGTGGCAAAGCAATTAGAAAGAAAATTGGCATATTCTCAATTGCAAGCTTGTCAAGGTCTTATGCAGTTACTTACAGTGATTATACTGCTCCCTTTGTCTCCACTAATTTTCCACTTGAGTAATCAAGAAATCAATTTGGATTAAAGACAGAGGGTGTTTGACAACGTTGTTACCCAGTTGTTGTGCTCAGGAGCTCAAATGTATCTGATGTGTCAGGGAAGACTTTTCCTGATGCTCTTTTTCTAGCAAACTTAGGTGGCTTCTTGCCACTGACTCAGTGCTGGCTCCAGAGGATATGCTGTGGTCAAGCTGATCAGCATGACAGTAAGCTGCCTTTTTTCCTTTACTTGGCAAAATCGTGTTTCTTCCCACACTGTTGAAACAGAAAGGATGAGTAAACAGTTTCCAGGCTGATTTCAGTGTTGAATGCTGTAAATGAGCATGCAATCTGCAAACAGGATAGTAGTTACTACCATTTAATTGAACTTTCTTGTTGCTGCTAACTGATTATACATAAGACATATACAGCACATAAAACACTACATAAAGTATAAACTGTTATTATTAAGCAAATGAAAAGATAAGCAGCATTTCTTCATCACTATCAGTGGGAAAAGAATGCTGAATATATTTAGAAAACATTAATGAACCTCTACAGAGTTGATTCAGTTAAAAATCTACTTCTGGACATGATGAGCACTACCAGAGTTCCTCTCAAATGACAGTGCATAATTATAATAATTAATTATAATTCCTTAAGACTTCATGTCCAGGACTCTCAGTATAATGAGGGGACCCTTTGCCCAGCAACCTGCAAGCCACCATTCTCTCATGATTTGACCAGCTCTGAAATGACAACCGAAACTGAGTTCATGCTGATAAACTCATTATGTTTCACCACCTTAGAGGGACGCTGGTATATCTGCTTACCGGCTATAACTTGAGGAAACAGGGACGTTGACTTCTACACAAACTGCAGAGCAGATGACAAAATTTTGAGGCAGTAAATGCCTAGATCCAAACTGCAGGGGATTTTTCAACAGTAGTTCATACTGCTCACCAGCCCCAGAAAAAATATGTCTAGAGACTATGTTTTTGATACTGAGACATAGGAAATATTTCTGGCAGCTGCTGAAGACCTGCAATCAGTTATTGCATCTTACTCCACCCTTACCAGCAGGAAATTCTTCAGGAGAGAGCAATGAATAATGTGTTTGGACATGAAGGTAATGCAATGTAAAGATTTTGATAAGAATAATCCTCGGTCCACAGGCTTCAGCACTAACTCTGTGGTGACTTGTGGCAGCCCAAGAGCTACACGTTGCACCGGCGGGGCCTGGGAGGGGTGGGTAAAGTGGACAGAAATGGTATGTCTCCATGAGCACTTTTTTTCTCATGAGGAGTGAATCTCCTCAATGACGCACCCTGACTGACCGCCGGGGTGCCTTGGGTGACCCTATGCAGAAAGGCATCCCAGCAGCACACCCAGCACTACAGCCACTCGTGCACAGGGGTCCAAGGGCCACAGAAGAGCTGGCGCACAGCAAAAGCCCCAACCATGCCTAGTGCGGGCCTCCGTTTTGCAGCACTGTCTGCCTTGCTCTACAGAGCCTCTCCTCCTGGTGTGCACTACAAAATAAATAGATGCAACCAAAGGTCTCCAGCCCCTGTAGATCCGACAGATGCGACACGTCAGGGAGGAAGAGCATGGCCAACTGGTCAAGTGCTCTCTAGTGGCTACATCTTCCCAACCTGTAACTCTTTACAGGGCATTAAAAACTGACACATCAACTGAAGAATATAGCAAATCAGGACAAGGATGTGGTGGGTTCACATGGTTGCTTTATCAGTGTTGTTAATTGCTACTTTTACCCTGGTTTACTTTAGTTTACAGTCAGCAGAACATGCAGCACCTACCACCCCAAGGAAAGCCACCACCTGGAGAGTCACTGCTTCTCCCATCCTGTCAATGACAGCCATAACCAATTCCCGGGCCAGGCTATGGAAGTGCTTGGAGAGAGGCAGGACAAAATCAATTCCTACAGGTCTGCATCGAGTCTGTACCACTGGATAATCCCCCTCAAAATAAAATCTGGCTCTCTTTCAATTCTACAGATTGATACAACAGCAGAGGGAGGCTGACAATACTGCAATATATTCTCCCAGAGCAATGTCCACAGAGAGTTTACTTACTTAAGCATTGTACAAGAAAGGTCTTGCTCTGCCTATAATACTGCAGCTGTATCAAAAGAAAGGAGATATAGCTTGCTTACCCTTTGTGTGGGACAACGTAGCAGTGTTTGAAGAAGCCTATGTTCTCTCTCAAATAATAGTACTAACAGCTTATTCAAGCCAGAGTACTTGATAGAGACAGCATCAACAAACAGAGGATGTGAACCCACTGGTTCTGTGCTGGAATACAGAATTTTGTTGTGTTTGTTGGATTTTTTTCAGTTTTCTGGTAGATGTTGTTCTCACTAATGTCACCAGTGATATTGTCAGAAGAAAAGAAGAAAGGAACCAGCAAAACAATCATGTATACAACAGGAAAAGGATAACAGCTTCCACCTGACAGTCAAAACAATTCTCTAAAGCATGTGGTAAGAAAACCAGGACTGAAACAAATAAAACACATCCCTTTGGAGATGATTAAACAGAACTGTGCTGCAGGTAGAGTTAAGCAATGGGGGTTTCAAGCACAGCTGACAAAACTTGACCGTCTGCTGTTCCCCAGTGCCTGCATGCTTGCATCCTCCCACAATATTTGGACACTGCAGGTTCACTTCCAATTAAGCTGTTTCAAAGGAGCCGTGATTAGTTACACCCTGAAATCTGAAAGTTTATCTTTAACGGCCTTTGGTTTTCTAAGAGATTGTTTTAATTTTTACATATCCTACCAAGGATTTTATTTTGATAAAAAAGGGTTGATTTTACTGGTGAGCATTCTAACAGAGAAACACAGTATAAGAAGAGTTGGACTCTGGTCCTGAAACAACTTAGGCGTTGCTTAACTTTCTCATAGTTAATACTTCATGACCCCTTGACAGCTAGTTAATTCAATTTTTGTTTTAAAAAATAAAACCTGGACATGAAAGATTCATTTTTGTGTTGAAGGGATTTTATTTTTTAATACCACTACCAAAGACAATTACTTGAGTCTTCTCATATGGTAGAACTATATAATGGACCTGACATATTAATACAAATTAACGCAGTCACAATAGCTTGCATATATTCCTTTTGGCAACCGTATAAGTTAATGATTAAGTTATTTCCTAAGATATTTTCTTTTAAGCAGGAGAGCATCATTTTTGAGAATACATTTCTTCAGTCTTGAATGACAAAACAGATTTTTAATTTTTCTTAAATCTACCATTGATCTTCGACACAGATTTGAAAGATTATCAGGTCATTTCCTATTTCTCATTTCTGACAATATTGACTCATTAAATCATACTAAATGTTTTGACTTGATTTTGACTAGCCTTAGCTTTTCAGAATTACTAAGGCGTTATCACCGAAATACTCAATTTGATCTGGATTTAAATAGCAACGCTTCTGAGATGGATAATTTTAAAACATCTATCAGAAATCACAAATAGTAACGTGATTGCTTTGCAATTGGTTCTCACTTGCGAGTGATCATGACGTTATAGGCTTTCTAATTCATTTCAGAGAATGGAAGGCTGATCGGAATAGCACAATGAGCATAATGAAAATTATTTTGAGACTGAGAGATAAAAATTTATCAATTTTTGTGATGAAGTCACAAAATTATTACTTTCTTGGAATTTCTGAGAAATATTTTTTTTATGAGAAAGCACTTCCTCTACCTCTAAAAATGTTCTGCAATATTAAATTTGGCTTGTTTCCCTTCTAGAAAAATCCAGTCAGCAGGAAGTCTTCCCCATCTTTTTCTCCTTTTAAGATCTAGTATTGTATTTTTTAACTCTTCCATTATTTCTCTTACTACCCATAGGCCAAAGAGGAAGAAGCAAAGACAATTTTTCATAAAAAGAGTTTTAAGTGTAATGATCACTTCAGAAGCATAAGAGCTACACTTAAGTTGAAATTTAACTTTATATTGGAAACATAATGCAAATTCTGTCAGTTGATATAAACACATCTAAACAGAGTTGAAGGGGGGAAAAAAAACAAACTAACTTTTATATACACCACAAGTCCTTAGATGGTATTTGTTGCATTTTATGGCTGCAGTATTGCTGTTGGAATCCCAATATGCACAAAAGGGATCATTTTTTTTAAATTTCAGATTTGGTTATGCAAGAATACTGCATGAAGCTGCTAAGCAGAATGGCAAAAATAGAGATGTCAAATGGGCATCTTGAATGCCCTTGAATTACTCTTGAATAGTTTTTATACGGCATTACAATCTGTGCTGTTAAAAATCAGATCAATTCAGACAAATTTATAACAAGTAGGATCAGACAGCATCTGATAAGAGGGGGAAGATAAAAGAAGAAATAAAGAAGAAAGATGACAGACAGAATAAAAAGTTGAACTGTTTAATTTTTTCCAATAAAATTTTGATAGAAAATAGTTTCTTTGACATAAAAAAGTCAGATGTTGAAGTTTAAAAAATAAATCACACAATTGCAAATATCTTACAGAAATAAGTTTCATCACCATATTTATTATTATATTTTTTATGTGGGTTATACAAACTTCAGGAGTGAAGAAACATGTTTTGGTCCCTCAGGATCGCATGCCGAAGTAGGATTGTAGGATGAAGTCTCTCTTAATAATTCAAGAATATGCTTTCTGGTAGGAAAAATAGCACAAAAACAAATGGTGTCCATGTTGGAGACAGTTAAAAAACACAGAATATTCAATTTAATGAGTTCTTCACTATTGCAATGTGTTGAAGGTGGTGAAGATAATGATGAGAACTGAAACACAGCGTTATTTGAGACATTTAGGGATAGGAACACATCTCGTAGATTAATTTTTAAAGAGTATTTGTTAAGAAGATTCAGTCTTTCTCATCTCAATAGTTGATAACAATTGATAAGACAAAAGCATCACAACCACTTACAAATCTGCTTGTAAGACAGGCAGATTTGCTTCTGAAATACTGAGCTTGAATTAGTCCTGGTAGTCTGGACGAAGAAGCTTCACTGGCACACCAGAAAGCTGCTGGCTCATATCTCAGTTCAGATTCAAGTTGAAAGCTGCTGGAAATTAGCATCCTGAGAGCTGTATAATGCTGGGATTCATTCCCTGTGCTCCTGGGCAACTCAAACCTCATGGCCTCCAGTAACGTACTTCAGACCTTGCCTCTTCTAGGTTCTGCATACAGACAGACTTGGGCTGGTATTGGTACACCAGAGGTTTACAGCTTTCTTTTTTCGGACTGCTAGTTCAAAACAGGTCTTTGAAGATTCCCAAACAATCTTTGCATCTCTAAATTAACCTGCGTTGTAAGTGGTCTGTACTGTCAGTCAAGGGAATGCACATGTGGAAGGAAACAGAAAAGCAGCTGTCGAGCAGCACCCACATCATTTTGCGCAGCTGAAGCCTAATGTCAGGGGGGCAGAGGACAAGGGGTGCAAGAGGAGGGTAAGGCAGTCGCATTCCTCCAAAAGCATTTTTAGGAATCTACGACAGACCAAATCAATACTTCCCTGCTCTTTTTAATTTACTTCACGCCCAGAGGATTTTCTTTTAAACTCAATAAAATTATTTTCTGTTTCTAAACAATTACCTACTTTGAAAAATGTATTCACATATCAACTAATTTTTAATTATTGTTGTTTCAAGTGCTGCAGGATGAAACAGGAAAAGATTAATCCCCTTTGGTTGAAAAAGCACCATAATTCATACAAACTGTAGCTAGAAACTAATTTTTGCTGACTAAAAATATCAAATGCAGATTGAAAGGTTAATGCTAGAGTGTTTTAATGGCTGCTTTCTGGGGACCAAATTCTGGGATCTTGCTTCATAATAATTAAGGTATTTCAACTGCTTGGATTCCTTCATTGGCAGGTAATGGGCCACAGCAACAAAAAGAGTCCTAATAGCCCTAAATTGAGCCAAGGAGTGATTGCATGGACAGTGTGAAGTGGGTCAGTAAATCCAAGGAGAGCCAGGGCAAGGTGGTGCATTGCAGGGCTGTTACATGGGGGTGTTCCCAGGCGGCATGGCAGCCCACGGAAGTGTAAGGACAGGACTGGCCAGGCACTCCAAAATCTGAAGGGAATAAAAATGGATTTGGTAGAACTCCTTCATCCCACCTTTTATATATGCATAGTTTAGGATTAATCGCCCCATACATTTTAGTGGGGTTTATTCAATATAAATTTAGCTGAACCCTGTGTTTTGCCTATAACAGTTAAATGTAACTGTAGTAGGCTAGAATTTGGTTGGGAACATCTAAATCAGTGATACCAGACTATATCAGGGCTTCACATCCAGAGTGGAAGCAGAATGTGTGAAATTAATAGTCCTCACTGTATATATAGGCTGCTTGCTGGCTAAGGTGTATGGATAGCAGATCAAATTTGGATTAACCTGCAAAATACATTGACGAGCTGGAGTAGTATGCATTGCAGACAGCAGTGTATTGTTTCCCTTTAGAAAGAAGTTTAAGCAGGAACAGAGCTGTAAATTCCAACCCTGCAGAAGTTCTCAACACAAGGCACTGTTGAAATAAGTTGAAGGCACTGTTGAAATAAGTTGAAGGCACTGTTGAAATCAGCAGCAAGCTGAGCAGAGGGCAACTTCTTCTGAGACAAGGCAAGTTGCAAGTGCTGCATACGCAATATGAAGACCCAGTAAGGCATCTTTTTAAGAGGAAAAGATTTGTGTTCTGGATTGAATGTCTAGAAACGAATATGCACAGAGATTCTGTTATGAAGAAACAAACTAAGTGTAAAATGTTTAAAACCTATGTTACGTGACTAGGAGGCATTGCTCAAGGAATTAGTTAATCAAGGGTTTAAACCGCAATCTCGGTGTTTCAGACATGGGTTTCAGCATACTGTAGCATGGTTAGGAGCCTGCAGGACTTATGCAGAAGTTATGCAAGTGAGCAGAAGTCTCCCCAATGATTTAAAAGGGTTTGGATGAGGCCCCAGGTCTCTCAGGCAATGGGCCATGTCCGGACTCCAGAGCAAATGTCAGACGTGTGTATATGTGTGTGGTGGGGGAAGCAGAACACATCCAGACGCTGCTGTAAAATTTATGGGAGAAGCAGCAGGTGAGGGAACCCACACAGCTTTAGACTCTTCTGGATATTTAATCCTATATAAAATATAGAGCTACGAAGAAGGAAGAACTGTTATCATAGTAGAGTCATAAGCATCTGCCACTTGAACATTATTTTTTCTTTCAGGCATAGTAATGCACAGCACTAATTCTTGGTTTAAAATATTAGCACAGGGGTTTCCTCTACCTCCCCCCAAGAGCAGGCATCTCTCCAGCGAGTTGCAATGCAGAGACAAGACAAATATGCTCCACCTGAATATGGATTTTAGCCTAATAAAAAGTTAGATAATATACAGTAGCATCCCTAAGCCATATATGAAGAAAAACAAAAAGCAAATTCATCCCACATCAAAGTTTAAACACGCAAACCTTATTTTTTATCATTTTTTTATCCTTTATTCCCATACTGTCTTGTGGTTCAAGTTAATGGTTTTGTTCTAGCCAATATTTTGCTAAAAAAATATTAGATGGATCACAAGGAAGTACAAACCTTCTACCTGTTCATAAATTTGATGAAAGTATGGCTTAACAGTCCTTGCCATATCCTGAAAACTCATTGCCACAATTTCCCTTAAAGTATGGACTATTGAAAAATTACACTCCCAGAGAAGCTAAATATGCCACCTCTAGCTATTCCATTTACTAGTTTTGATTTGTTGTTCTGAATTTCTATAGAAAAACGTATTTGTCTCATTTAGAGAACAGAAAAGAAGACACTTGTTCTTAAAAGTATATTTTTCTTTCTCCTCTTTGCAAGACTGAAAGAGTAGAAATGTAATGTTGGCCGAGGACTTCTGTTTCTCCTCAAAGATAAACAACTTTACATTGTTCATCTTCTAGCAAGCATATTGTGGGTAACTTCCTTATAAAAAGCTCTCCGTTTAACTCTTAAAATCTTTGTTTAAAAATTTCAAACTTCTACACCATCTTCAACTTATGGATGAGAAAGTACCCAAGAATGTTTTCTGTTGTTAAAAGCTCCTGTTTGATCTGAATAAAAAAAAGATGAAGAGCTGAAATTCAAAACTAGAGTTGTGATTGCAGAATCTCTTTTCCACCCTTAACCACACCATCCTTTCCTAAAAGCACCAAAGTTCCACTGAGAAGTTTGTTCCATGGATCCTGAATACCACTCTGAAGCACACGATTATGCATCCCATGTAACGAAGCATAAGTTGTGTGGTAAAGAGAGGGTACTTTTCACAAAAGAGGTTTATTGTGTGCCTTGTTGACCATATCTGATGGATGATATCACACTAATGTTTTAGCTGCATGTAATGTAAAAAAAAAAACCAAACCAAAAAACAAACTAAATTAATCTCACTTGACTTGATGTATATTTTTGCCTCAGATCTTTGTTGAAATAAGTGATTTTGAACTCCACAAGGTAAAGGTTAATTTCATGCCAGTATACATAGAGTGAACTCAACAGACCAGTTGTTGCAGAAATGTTTTGGCTCTAGTTTACTTCTGCAAGTTCACACCAGGTTTCCCCATGACTTTCGGTTTCTCCTTGGTGGGTTATGTAAAGATGAACTAGCGATCCCGGTTCTTAGCAAAAAAGATGAGAGTACACGATGGCCTGCAGCTACTTATTGACACAGTAAGACCAAAGAAGAGGAGGACTGGCAATATTCCTAGCCCAAGAAACTGCCTCCTTGAAGCCAGGACTCAAAGCTATGCATATGTGCAGATTCCCATTTTGTGCCACCTCTGTCATTAGAACTTTTGCATTTCCAATGCCTGTAATCTGACAACTTTAATGAACAAATGCATAATTAAAAGAGTACAATGTTATTGTGTGTCTTAGCAGTTAGCCAACGCATTTTCAGAAGGAATGCTGTTCACTGAGCCATAAAGAGTTTAAATTCATGTAATCTATTTGCTTCCCTTATTCTTCTTAGTTTGTGCTACTATCAGGAGGAGATCAAATTAAATGGCAATTTCAAATAGTATTTTGCAAATGTCTTTGCTATTAGCAACTACTTGTCCATGTGTTTGAACAGTTTGTGGTTTGGGCTGTTTGTGTACCATTCACTTCAATTATTCATTTTTCAAACATCTGCTGGAGCCCACACTATTGTTTTTCCTCTCCAGAAAGTATAGTTGCAATTTTAAAACCAGGGACTAGTGAATAATGGATTTTCACTGAAAAATTTCAAATGAATAAACATGAGAACTGGAATCTGTGAAGTTTTCAAAATTCACAAAGATTTTTACAAATATAGTGGGCTAAATATGAATAGTTCAACTTTTACTTTTTTGCTGCTTTGGTTCATGAAGATGTTCCTGAATCAGTTTGTTCCTGTCAGAGCAGCTCTATCAAATTAAAAAAAACAAACATTTGGGCAGGAAATATGTCTGTTAATAAGTCAAGGGAGTGAAGTTGTACAGTCCACGGATAGAGGTCACCTAAAGTAAAGTATGTACAAGTTACAATTGTTTTGTTGAAATCATACTAGGATGAATCAGATGATTATGCTATTTACCAAGGAACAAAATCCCAGATGTAAGAGAATTAGTAGTCAATATTAATCTAATAGCCTCAAAAAGAGTTATTGGATGCATATTCTGAGACTGTTAGATATTCTTCCTCATCATTTAATAAAGCTTGAATAATGTGGTCATAGGGAGAAATCCTTCTTTATATAGGATGATGGACTCAGGATAATACATTTTACAGCAGAACACATAATTTCCTCTTTTATTGCCTCCCACCATCCCAAATTCATACATTTTCAGAGACATAAATAAAAGTGAAAATATAATTTCCAAAACCAGCCTGCAGGCAACACCTTAGTTAGGAAATACTATAGTTTCCTCCTACTTGTGACATATTTTTTGTTGAGTTGTCAGTTATGGTATGCATCATCACCATTATTAGTGCTTGATTACACTATATAGAATCTTGAACACAGGTTAATTTTAATGAGGAAGAGGTCACTTAATAACATAACTATATGAAAAACCATAATTTTCAATGGTTCAGTGGTCACTCTCCTACTGCATGTCTAAATAAAGTGCTTGTTAACATGAATAGGTAACAAAGCTAAGCTAAGCACAAAACGGTGCACAATCCAACATATTAGATCCAACATAAGTTAATCGCTGCCTTTGCAGACATTTAGATACTAAAATTAAAATAGAAACTAGGCTTTCATACTAAAGAATTCAAGTGTTATTTGTGCTGTTTGCACTTAATGCATCTATTTTGAAGAAAGAAAAAACACACCATGATATTTCTCTTCTTAACAGGGCAGAAGACTGTTTCTTGAATGCTGTTTATCCTGTTACAAGAAGTTGAAAATGTCTGTAATTCCCCATGATTGATCCTACAATGAAACAAGGAAAAAACTTGACCTTGAAAATTTCTGACTATGAGGAGGTGGCTGAAAAGTTTCCCAGCTGTGTCATATATATACTTTAATATTGCATTTTGTCGAGTGCTCAAAAGCAATTTATCCCCTTCTTGAATCTGTTTGAAAGCAGTGAATTTACATTGGCATTACTAGCCTCTTTAAGAGCTATACAGATTAATCTGCAAATATTCCTAGCAATTTTTGTAGACTGTTATGCAGAAAAAAACCAAACATTCCCATCAGCAGGTAAACCTGGTTCTTCATGATGAGCAGAGGCCGGGCAGTGCCTGAGAGCGCAGGATGGCTAATGACATGCAGAAGAATTACTAGCAGAGCTTCAGAAACTGGAGAGCAATTTAAGTTACCCCAGTTTTGCTGTTGCTGAGTCGGTTTTCCTCAAAATATGAGTAAAAGACACGTTTGCATATTGGCTATCAAAGTGTGAGAAATTGCTGAGATGAATAGGCATATTAGTTCAAAAAATGTCCACCTTATGCTTCTAGGAGGAACGCAAGGCACTACTGCTCTGCAGGTCACAGATGATGCATACAACAACAACAGAGAAAATCTAGCAAGGAGAAGAGTTAGTGTTGACCTCCCTTTCCCAGAAGCTGCCGCAGTAAAAGCCCATTCATGGATGGGAAAACAAAAGCGAGGGGGTAGTACAGTCTTCACTGGAGTTTCATACCCTTTCCACAAAATCCTTTTTGCCTTCCTGACTCCATGGTACAACAGCCAGTACTGGTACAACAGCCAGTAGTACCAAAAAGGAAAAGAGTAGTACCCAAAAAGAAGAGAATTGTGGAGGAACCAAGACTGTGTTATCAGAGAGAAATGTAATCAGTAAGTAAATGTCACCTTGGCGACCTGCCATAAACTCATGAAAAATGTAATGTGTTCCTTATGAGGGAGAAAGTGACAATCGATTAATATTGAATCAAGAGGCTTTTATTCAGATTCTCAGTGCAGGTAAACAATTTGCCAAGAGATGTGAATACATAAAACATTTCTTCCTTCTCTTTCTACAGTGGCCTACATAGTCCAGCCATCACTGACATCTTAACATGTCAAACAGGTCAGAGAAACAGGCATGGGAACTGACGCTGATTAAATTTTATTCTGGTATCTGGAAAGGAGTACTCCGGTAAGGTTGTTGCATATTTTATCACTATTTAATTTGTTTTCCTACTCTGATTTTGTAACTGATAGAAGAGGGAGGAAGACAAAAGATTTAAGGTTAATATTCAGCAGAAACTTTAGGAAGTGTTTCTCCGGTTCAAGTTTTGCATTTTCTTTTGTTCTTTTGACTGTCGGTCTTTGTTCTTGACTTTTAATTTGCCTTACGGAGATTTGGTAGCTTGCTGGGAAATTCACTTTTCCCTTTTGTGCACTCAATGTTAGAACCACACGCTAGGTTTTGTTTCAGTCTGAACAACCGCCCAGAGGAATATATAATTTCGGAGCTGCAGTAGTTGAGACTGAGGCAAAGTGTCTTACCCCTTTGAGATGTGGCACACCAGCTTCCTGACAAATGCCGGTTCCACGAAATATCCTGGTGATAACCAGGAGAAGGAACTTGGTCATGTCAAAGCCCACACGCAAGTTGTCAATCAATAAATTCAAAATACAGCTTCATCATTGTCATGAGAGACTTTGAAATGTAAATTACAGAAATTTCCTAAATTTTAGGCACAGATTTTCTTTGCGTATTTTCTTTCCTGATCCTTGGCTGTGTTTCAGTATCACGCTCGAGCACTCATTATGCATTCACATCTGGATGTGTTGTGCATACACTGCTTTTATAAGGTCTTTATGCATTTGTGTTAACATTTTATTCTTTGGAATTCTCAGCAATTTTAAATCCCATTGTTCCGCTATAATTATTCCTCTGCTAGTTGTATAGACGATCTCTTGTATAGCGTAGTTGCAGTAGGTTTTCATTTAAGTTGAACAAGAATAAATACTTGAATGGAATAAAAATAAGTGGCTAAATAAGGTACTGCAATGCAGCAAAGAAAATACTATTAATTAATATATATTAAGGCACTCTTAAAGTAATAAAATAACCATATTTTAAAGCCACCAAAGAATCAATTTTAATTGTTTAGTCTGATTCCCTGAGAATGGCCATGAGTTTTTGTCCAGTAGTTTCCAAACATATCCCAAGAACTGCAAAATCAGCTTTGAACTAGACTGTTAGCGAGCAACCTACCACTGATATTTAAGGAAAGCTAGGAAACTATGGAAACTGTAGCACAAGGCCTTAGGTTAGAAAAAACTCACCTCTACCATTATTCACTTAAGTATGTATTTGAAGTTAAAACATCTGCCGTAGACTCCAGTTCAGGAAAGTATATCTCAGTACAGAACGGCATTTGAGCCTCTGTATAGACTCATACAGCGACGATTTACGCTTAGTCCTTATCTTAAAAGTACCTATTTTGTTCTGTTTATGTAGGATTTCAGTTAGGATGTCCTTACATCCTCATCATTGACAAATCACAAATTTTCAACCCACTAGTAGCATCCAAAGGAAATTATCTGCATATGTCTTTCTGTGGGAAAAATATTTGAAGTTAGGATGCCTAACATTTAGTCTAGGCAATAGCTTTCTTAAAGACACTAATTGATTGCCACTGGCAGGGAAAAGCTGCGCTTCAAATGGGTAAACATATAATAACAGCAGTTACTGAAGTACTGGTGGATTTTCTATAACATATAACTTGCAGTATTTTAAGCAGACCACTTACATATTTCCAGCTCTTAAACTAACAGACAGTCCTGGGACTGAAGCAGGTCCCTAGCAGTGTATTTATAACTGAGCTCGCTGTCGGGAGCTGCTCCCAGGCACCAAAGCGCACCTCATCTCTCCAGACACATTTGTTTTCTGTCCCCGCAATACACACTGGGGAATAACATGTTGCAAACCACCCCAGCGCTGTGTTTGATCCGTGACAGGCTCCAGGACCTTGGCTGTGTTCAGTGCCTGCTGGAGGACCTGGTAAGGGCCCACCAGTTCCCACGTCCCCACGCAAGGTTGGGGCAGAGGCTGTTCTGGCTCATGCTGTACCTCTTCTCTGAGGACCAATGCGCAAACCAGGACAACCAGAAACCCTGCCTTGGAGTTGGAGGCTGATTTTATTTCTTTTGCATTGTAGAAGCCAAATTGAGCAAGGAAATTATACCAGGATTAGAATAAAGTAGTTGCAGGAATGGTACAGTCAGATGTTGGAAGTAAGAAAAATTCTAGCTTTCACAGCATCTGACATTCAAACTCCAGTAAGACACAGTCACCTTGTTTGAAGATAGTAACTACAGTTTATCGCCAACATACAGGCAAACTTACCTGCTTGGTTCTTCATAAATCTGAGCAGTAACTTCACTTGCTTATTTAAAAATAAATGTAAAAATAAAATTTAATATGAGTGTACGCTAATGCAAATTCTTCATTATCCTACATACTCATGGCAAGAATCTCTTCCAGACTATGAATTAATGAAGAATTTAACCTGCAGAAGCCAGGAAAAAAGTGCATTATGTGTACTTAGTGTTCTATTTAACTTTTCATTTGCTCATGTCATACAGCACAAGCCAGTTAATAAAATATTTTGGGGTTATTTTATATGCATGGGGCAGGGGATGCCATTATAAATAAAAAAATATCTACCAGAATCGTAAAAACTGCTATGTTGACATGTATTCCAGGAGTCACATTTTTTTCCTCTATTTAAAGTCAGTTCTTACGAATGCTGATTTCAAATATCTACAAGCCTAATCTTAAAAATAGGGACGATTGAACTGTTCTTATAAGGATTTTCAAATTATACTAACACCAGCAGATGTATAAAAAAACATGGAAAATGAGCATTATTTACGGCATTCTCGTACTGTTTGCAGAAACATTTGTGGTGTAATGGAGGCTAACAATTTAAATTTCAGAAGTCATTACAGATGACCTGTATAGACTTGAAACAGAATTTTCCATTTATCCTTTGTCTTTGAGAATAAGGAAATATAAGTAGACAAATATAACAATCTAGCAAAGCTTGGTGCTTTTCTGCATCATTATAATGAGGCATTTAAGTGCCATAAGACTGTGTACAGAAAGACAGTAGAAGCTGTATCATTTCCTATTACAATTGTATAGAGATGAAAAAGCCTTCTGTATTCATGATTATGCTACACAGAATAAAAGATGAAGCAGGGAACATTTAATTTCTTCCTCAGCTTGACAGAACAGGAAGACTGAATATTGGAAATTTTGTATATTTTTCATGCAATCATAACTTTCTGATAAAGTTCTGGCAATACAGATGCATAAAGGTTGAATGTCACTCGGACCCTGCAGAGAAATGTGACTTGGGCAGACTTTTGCAGATGAAATTGCAGTGCAGGATGGCTATGACAACACTGGAAGGTGCTGTCTGGCACCAATCACTCCCTCTCAGTAGGCTCCTGAATACTATTTCTGGAATTACACCCAAGCTGAAAGAGTCCATCTTCGCCTGCCTTGTGGGTCCATATGAAGTCCCCAGAGTTTCCAATCACAACCAAGACTGGGACGCCATTCTTCATGGCACCTAACCCACAGCTCCTGCACATCTAGCACACAGTCCAACATCATTTGTCTGCTCTATCCATGCCATGGTATCCCACTACCAAAATAATAGGCATCACCTGATTTACACACACTACTATCCACTGGCACCTCTTAATACAGGGGAGGATAAAAACCTGGTCCAGACAGTTGAGATCATCATTCTTGCTCATTGCTCTTCCAGTGCACCTGCACCTCACCTGAAGCAGGGATAATTTTTGGAGCCGAGACTCAAACATTATGCTAGCTACATTAGAGCAAGCCCTTTGTAATAGTCCTATCTCCGTCACAGATGTTTTCCAGTCAGGTTTCTACGGCCTAGAAATGTATGGTAATTGAGAGAGCTGGTCTTCTTACTTGTGCGGAGCTTTGGATGTGAGGGAGAAGCAAGCAGGAACCTTGGTGTGATGAGAGAGCCTGGGCATATAGGCTGTGCTATACTGTATTGTCAAACACAAGATTTCCATCTGTCAAATCAATCCTGGGGTTGTCTACTCCTCTTTGAGAGAGCCTCTTGAAATTCCTCATAAGGGTTGGGTATTCTGGAAATTTCCTGCCAGGCATATCAGCTAGACCTTCCTCAAGCTGCCTGAGGGCAGCCCAAACACAAGACTTGGTGCCTGAGGAGGGATTTTGCTAGAGTACCTTCTGAACATCCATAGATGTGTTTTGGTAATGACCCTACTGTCCATCCCCTGAGCTGCTCCTGCATCTAACCTCAGACACAGCCCACGTAACAGGTCTGTAGCACATCCTTTCCCTGGAAACCTCATCTTGCATGATGCCTAACCGTCTTAGAATATCTTAAAGATGTTTTTAAACAAAGCTTTCTAAATAGCACCAATGGAAAATCCAGGGCTACTCTTCTCCGTTATATTCTCATGCATTCCCTCTGTGGAATGAAGGTGTTCAAGACAGGTGATTCCTGCATACTCGATTTCACGGTCTCCATGAGTCAAAGTGAGCTTACCCCAAGCAGTTTGGCTGTAGCTGACTGATGCTCACCTGTTGCCTCTGATGATCCCAGTGGTGTTTATGTGATTTACAGTAAGACGGAGCAGAAGTGCAGATGTACTCTGCCAAAATCTTCATGGGGAAAAGCCTTTTATAAGCTTTTTTTTTTAGAAAGTAACATTTGTATTGAGCAAAAATTAAAGGAGCCTGGTATCATCTGTAATTTGGAATTCAAAGTTTCACTACTTTAGGGAAATTTGAAGCCAGAAGTGGGAAACCAAGTTTGATCATACGTTCTTTAGTACGTTCGATTGATCTGTGCTGTCACTTGGGATGTATACGTTAATTACCCTCAAAATCCTGTTTTCTTGAGCAGCCTTATAAGAAATTCAAAATAATCAATGTTCATATAAAGTGATTTAGGCAGAACTGGAGAGGCTGGAAGTTGTTTTATGAAGTACCAGGTGCTCTTCCTTTTCTCATTACCCGTTACTTCTTTTAGCATTTCTCTTTTTTTCATTATTATTTCTCTTACTCCAAGGCAACATGTTCTCCTGTGATTTCTCTTTCAGCCTGCTTCTCAAAGGGGAGCCATGTAATTTGCCTGGCTCTTTCCTCCAGTTACTTCCTAAAGTCCTCCTACTTTTCTCCGTGTGCACATTCCCTCTTCTATTTTGCCATTGGCTTTTGTATAGCTGCATTTCCTTCAGCCCAGGCTTCCAACAGGACAGTCTTTCTTTGGCTGAAATATTCACCAAGAATCAGTCTGGAGGAAGAGACCTAAGTGAGATTGTGGGGGCTCAATAACAGAAGAGTTATTGCAGATCAGCTCAGCTATGGTAACTAATTCCACCTAGTGGCAGCAACCGAAAGAGGATTAAGCTAAACCATACCACAGTGTTTTCGCAGAGTGTGAGGATCATAGGCAAGTATGGCTTCTGCAGCCTGATTGCAGAATAAAAGCATTATGAGCTGCTACACTGGGACTGAGCGCTCAAACTTTTAAAGAGATTCACTGTTTATCTTGAAACTCTTGAGTAATGGCTTAATTACTGTGTCAGAATAACTTTCTGAGAAGAACCCTGATAATAGAGGCTTCTATTATCTGGTAGAACAAGAACTGATGATAAAAAGATTTCCTACTATGCTTTTAGCCTATTATTAGGAGTATGGTAGAATTGTCAATAGTGATGCAGAATAAGCAGAAGTATTTGCTAAACTTTTCTAGTTGGTGGCTGATGCAATATAAATCATTAATTCCTCTCCTCTGGTGATAATGATACTAATCAAAGATTATATCAGGCCAAAACAATAAATGTTAGACATTTTAAAATAATAGATACAAACAACTTGGATTTAGGAGCTTTAAGAATGTTTAAGAACTCTCTAAGTAATTTATGCTGATTTAAAATGTGTTTTAGAAATTTGAAAGATTAAATTGTTATGAAATTTAAAACAAGTGAACTGAATGACACAGTCAGTTCCAGGCTTGTCAATCTGACACTGATCTGAATCAGATAAAGAACATGTTAGTCTGATAACAAAAAACTGAAAGAGTAGAACAAATAACACAAACATCCAGAAAATAGGTCTCATCAACCTATGTTGACACTACTATAAGTTCAGTAGATAACCAAGTGAAACTGATAGAATATCCCTAGAACTGTGTAAGGCATTTTAACAGGTACAAAATGATGTCTTGATCAGTAGAACAAGACTGAAGGCGTAAAGTCAGAAGGAGATAACATGACCACACTTGCACAATAGGGAACATGATCTTCAGAGGTATCCTGAAATGAACCCACAGGTGATGACCGATATGCAGCTGGCAAAAAGCTGTAATGCATTTTTCCAGTGAAGTATGTTGTTGGAGCTTCCGTGTTTGTTATTGTGGTAACTGCTACTGAAACACCCCCAGCTCAAGATAGATGTTGATAATGCAGGAAAGCGCTGGAGAAGAATACAGGAACAAATAAGGATACGGAAAGCATGTTTTATGGAAATATATAAGTACTTGATTCAGTTGATGAGCACTTCTTCAATTTAGTTTGCATATCAAAACCTAATGACTCATATGCAACTTCACCATAAGAGAAAAGACAATAATGATCAATAGGGGTAAACTATGTGGAAGTTTTGGTGAATTTTCTATCACCAGAGTATTTTCTTTGCAAGGCTGGAAGTTCTCAGCAATATTGTACAGTTTGATGGTTTGCTGCCCATAAAAGCTGTGGTCCCCACCCATATTAAGCCATGAAGAAAAAGCACTTGGCATGACCTCTGAGATGTAGGAATACTCCTTCTCTTACAAACAGCAAATACAACCTGGTTCGGTCCATGGAAACAGAGGTCACAGGTTTTCTGCAGACTGTCTCCACCGCAACTCCAATGTCTCTATTTCTTTCACATGGGCTCTGTGTAAGAAGAAATAAGGCCTCGTGGAGCCGTGCTGGCAGAAATAACTCCTAGTACTCCTAGATGCATCCTTGGATTTTTCTAGGTGATCATTACTGCAAATCTGCATAGAATTTCTCAGTCTAAAGCCTACTGTAGGCAATGAGTCTTTAGTTCAGGCCTCTGTGAAATAAGATGGCCATAATCACAAGAAAAATACATGAAAGTGTATTAATGGAATAAAGTCCAAGCTGTTTTACACTCCTAGCATATTTAAACTGATACTTTTCAAGAGTGTTGAAGGCAGGTTTTTTTTTAACAAATTCAGACAAACGTACTTCAGCATTGTCAGTTTTCTTTGCGAATCTTAAATTGCATTGTTTTTGATGCAGATGGGTGAAACAAATGAGTGTAAAGTTCTATCTGCGTGCTACCAAAACTCATTTGAAAGCATGACCTCAAAGCTCTTAGTGAGATAAAGCAGGACCGCGATTTGTTAACAGGAATAGGTATACCATGTTATGTCAGAAAGCTAAAGAAAAAGAGGAGGGAAGGATAAAAATTAATTTTTTACAAACTTAAATTCTTATTCTGTTTTGAAGAGAGGGCTGAGAAAACTTCATCTTAGTAAAAGATAAGCAGAGATGTTACTTCAAGTACCCTGTGTTTTGTCATGTAACCTAACCTTGCCTTTGAATTAATGAGTGGCACTTTCTAGCTAGAACTGATTAGTTCTAGCTCCTTTCAAAGGCTTTATGGTCATACTAGTGTTTCGATTCAAAGTGCAAATGTGCTAAATAGTTACAGTCACATATTAACTGATAGTACTAAGTGGAATATTTGTATCTAAAACATGGCCCATGCTTGGACTAATCACATGAATTTTGCAGGCATTATTCTGCTCAGGGAAACAGAAAATTTCATTGCTAATTGTTCATAAAAGGTTTATTTAACTGGAATTTACATTTCTTTAAGTGACACTTCCAGACAGAGAATGTCTAAGCTCTCATTAAAGTACATTTTATTAATAATTAGTTAGTACATACCAATTAATTTGTCAAAGACAATTTCTTTCCCTTCACCCTATCCTTTTTGTATAACAGCTTGTCTGCATAAACTTGTTTTTTTGTATTCTGTTATGAAAAGTGGTTCTTAGGAGATAGGTAAAGAATAAATTATAAAAAAATCCAGAGTACATTCACTAATGCCAAGCCAACTTGCTAATGCCATACTGAATAGAGAAAATCTATCATAAAGAAATCTATTACCCTGGTTTTAGACTCTCTATGGCCTCAAATTACAATGCCTGAAGCAGGGCCATACATTCTTGCTGCATACATTCCTGCTGCAATAAGCACTTGTGCAGCAAACATAAATCAGGGAAAATGAGATCCCATTCTAAACCATTTTACATCGTAGCATAACTGGTAAAGCCAAGGAGGGGCAAGCAGATTTGTTCCATTAAGAACCACTGCAAATCATTTCACAGCAAGAGGTCAGAGCTTCCCTGACCAGAAGAGATCTTCATGTTCTTAACTTCTTCCTGTGTATCCCCATCTTTACTTTTTATAATTGCAGAGAGCAATCCTGGATTCCTAACATCCATTTTGTATAACCTGCATTGCAACTAGAGACAGACGCATTAATTATTAATCTGGGTATTATTTTTGTTCCTTTTATTTGTGGTGCAGTTAATGTCAGCTGCTGGGTGGCCAACCAGCTGCTTGATATGGCAAAACAATGCATGGGGCAATTGCTGCCGGTCAGGAAAGGGTTCACGATTGTCAGCTCACCGGGTCTGTGCACTGGGATGGTGGGAATGCGATCAGGCAGGGCTGGAGCAGTGGAAATACTCAATGGAAAGCTGCACCCTACCCTGAGACAGGAGTGATGGTGTGCTCTATCTTTGGACAGAAAGCAAGGAATCTAAATCTCTCTGAAGCACGTGGGCTGCCAGTAGCCTCAGGCAAGACTTGAAAGGATGCCATTAATGTGGGTGGCCCATTCTTCTGAGATGTTTTTTTGTAAATGTCTGCCCTTGGCATATGTTACTGTGAATTTAGGAAACTTCGTAATAACTGGGCTCACATCCTATATGATGAATGTACCGGGACCTCAGAGATTGGAGGGCAAAGGGAAGAAGAAAAAGCAGTGCTGAATGAAAGGTTTTTTACCTAAAAAGAAATCAGGTAGAATAGACAAACAGGAAACACTGAACACTGGAGACCTGAGCCTTAAACTAACTAGCTCTCTGTCAGAAACTCAGGGTGATGTCTTTGCTGTTGAAAATATACAGGGTTACAGGCAAACCCCCTTTTCACCCATACTTACCAGGCAAAATTCCTTAGAGTGCTAACAGGCAAGAGTTGAAGCCTCCGTCCTGCTCCATCCCCTCTGCTGCTCAGGGAGCAAGCTCTGCTGGAAGAGAGGGGAAGATGGCTGGCTTGGCAGTGACCTAACCAATCCTCACTCCTGAATGACATCATCTATAGGGGAACATAGTATTCTTCAGTTCCCCGTGACTGACTTTTTATTTCCCATATCTTTCCTGGACCTTCCTGAGAAGATCAGTTCCTAGTTTTCTGAGGCACAAAGTGAGGCTGAGAACTGCAGGATTTGGTTAGGATGACTGGGAATGTGATAAAGTGTGTGGAAATTGCTTTTAAATTACCATTTAGTGTGATGCAAGATAGGCTTTGTCTCTCCTTTTCTCTTCTCCTTTCCCACTTACTTATTTTTTGAACACTTGATAATTATCTAAGTGAGGGAATACAAAATACCAATTTGTGTGGTTTTCAGTCTGCCAACATAATAGATGTTCACAGGCTGTTATTTTTAATCTTTAACAATAGAACAACAGATGGCATGAGTTATTCTGTAGTGTCCTGTGCACTATCAGTATTCTCTAAATGGTATGTACACTAACCTTAACACAATCTCACAGTGCGGCAGGGAGGGGAGGGGGGGAGTACCATGGCAGCTGTTTTTGTTACAGTGTGGTGGCCATTTCTGCATGCACAGAATCGGACAATCAGAGAAAGAGTCACTGAATTGTGTAGGTTGGAAGAGATCCCTAAGGCCACCTCCTCTATCCTCCTGTTCAAAGCAGGGCCTGTTAGAATAGGTTGCTCAGGGCCTCGTGCAATCAAGTCTTCAATATCTCGAAGGATGGAGATCCCACAGACTCTCTGGGTCACCTGCTCCAATGTTTGGCAACCTCGTAGTGAAAATATTTCCTAATATCTAATGGGAATTCTCATTATTACAGTCTCTGTCTCTTCCCTCTCATTCTATCACTGTGAATCTCCAAGAAGTCTGTCTCTTGTCTTCTCTACATCCATCCACTACATAGTTGCAGACAACAGTAAATCTCCCCTGAGCTTTCTCTCCTTTAGGCTGAACAAACCCATTTCACTCAGCCCCTTCTTGTATGCCATGTGCTCCAGCCTCCCCTCCAACATCTTGGTGGACCTCCACAGCACTTCAGGCATCCTCCAAGACTAAAATCTTCAGTGTAACTCTGCTTCATAGAACATGCAAATCCCTTGCCCAGTTGATCCAGGCCCTGATCACATCCCACACAGTCAGACAGCAAATAATGCTGAACCCTCATAAATAGGACCCACAAATTACATGCCACTTTTTCTCAGTATTTACCCTCCACAGACATTCTGGGTCATCTTTGGGGAGCCAGTAACACCTAGAGGCCTGAAACTCCATCTAGTTTAGAAGGAAAATGTGACAGACACAGCACTGCTAAGGAAAAATATCTGCTTGACTCAAATTACTTCTGCTTCCAGGAAGGGTTTAGACAGTCTTCTGTATCTCTCTGTGGTTTCCAACTCCTCATCTTCCTGGACCTGATTATTTCCATTCCTTTCCTATTTGTCAGTAGGCTGTGTATGTTTAAAGTGGAATAAAACTCAAAAGCCTAAAGTTAGTAGTTTAATCCTCTGGGACATCAACAAAACAGTGACAATTCTTGACATGTGGTGACTCCATCTGTATAGGAGTTCAGCTACTGCACTATCTAGCTAGATCCAGCTCCTTATTGCATGGGGCTGAGCTAATCCTTTATGCTTTGTGCAGAAGACAACATTAGTTTAATCCAGTGGAAGCTCATCTAACATGCCTAAAAGTGTTAACTGTCTTCCTTAGGGCTGCATCTTGAATGCAGGGGCATGTGGCCTTACAAATACTGAGAAGTGATTATTGTAATAGCCAACATGAACCACAATTTCAGGCCAACAAAGGGATTTCTTTCTTTCTATGTACAGTTCCTATCATAATTGTTTTCCATACAAATGTGATGTGAACTTGTCCATAACCAACCACAGGCTGTATTTCATGCTTATTCTCTTGGAAAATGCAAAACATGTTGTTCCAAGTTTGTAAATTTAAGTAAAAATTTATTTCAGTTCAAGGGTAAAATCAATAGTTCAGTTTAAGGGGAAATATGGCTTATACTTTGTGTCTTCTTTTTGTTTTCTTTCCAGTCACTGAATAACTATTGTTTACTTTTCACATAAGTGCTGTCTCATGTCAGTGCATCAGTAATCTTGAATGATTACAGTTGCTGGGGTTTTGTACAAAACATTTAAGGATAGCGATTGATATGCAGCATACTTGCTACTCTAGTGATTTCCATTTAAAAAGACACATTGCCTGTAAAGCTGCATTAATTTTCTTGCAAAATCCTCTTTAGTAGAAGAATATAGTTCAAATTCTTTTAAGTCATGAGTATGAACAATTTGTCCCTGTATTCTTACATGGCATTTCTGCTACTCGTTTCCTCTGTTTGTATTCCGTAATAGCTTGTGTTTTCTCTGTTGCTTCTCCCTAGCAATTTATTTAATTTATCCTTAAGTGCATCCAAATATTTGATCACAAAACTCAAATAGCAGCTCTGCCAATTAGAGGGAAACAACTTTGATGTGCCTGACTACAGATGAAACAAAAACATATATGAGTACTCACAAGAACGGATATCAAGGAGAAAGACAAATAGTCAAGATTACAATCTTTTGGTTGTGGGGTCACAACAAATTCAGAAGGATGAAGAGGTCACAACCTATGGAGGCAACGTGAAATAAAACAAATAAATATAATGAAATAGAGCAGGGCTGATAGGCAGAAGAAAATACTGAAAGTAATTGGTATTTAATTCAGGAAAGTTCTTCCTAAAGGAGGTTTACATAGGGGACTGATGTATAATACTAAATAGTAAAATTGACAGTGACAGTGATCATCTGGCAATACACACTCAGTACATGTCAAAATAAATTAGTTGGAAAGTAGGATTTGGAAAGAAAGATTTAAATTGATAACAAAATTTAGTAACAAATCAATGGATAATGTTGAGAAGATTTAATTTAATTTAATTTAGTTTAGTTTTTTTCTATGAAATCCTTTGATAATATTTCAAAATAAATAAATAAAAATACATTTCTTGAATATTTTAAAAAGCGTAATAGATTGACAATCATTTTGTATCCTCAGTGTGCTACATGCAGGGCCTAATCCCAAAGCCATTTGATGTTTTAGGCTATCTCTCCATGGATTTTTAATGGTGATGGGATTCCTAATGTCCCTCAAGCAGGCATTCCTAGTTTGGGGCACGTGTTGCCTGTAGGGTAGGGAGCTTTTCCTGTTTGCTTCCTAATACTTATAACACAAGTGATATCACAATAACAAAACACAAGAATTGCTGTCCAAGTGCCCTTGTTGAGTCCTTGTTCCCTTTGCACCAAAGCTAATATGATGTATAAGGTAAATTCAAGGAATGAAATAAAGGTTAAATGTTGAGGAATTAAATAGTAAGAGATTTATGTGTAAAGGGATAGAAAGAGTGTGGACTATTTAATCCAGGGAGGGGAGGGAGGGAGGGTAACAGAGCAAAAAGGTCCTCCAGAGTCATGGTAAGGAAAGAAGGCTACTTCATGACCAGGGACCTTTGTCATATTCTCAACACAATCCATTACATCTCACTGGAAAAGTACATCCTATTTAGTGCATTGACACAACTTGACAGGAGTCAGAAATATTCTTCATCATTTGCAACAATAAATAATTTGTCCAAATGTTCATTTAACGCCAAACAGAATTCATCTGATCTTGAAAACTAAACAGTTCTGGATGCAGTTTCTGGCTGGGCGATTTCCCAGATGCCATAAGTGCAGGCCATGAATTGTGGCTGAATGCTTGGCAAATGCCAGACCACAGAAATCAAATGAGTGGAAAGACTTATTTTGGCCCAATCACAGCTGCTGATTTGACAGATGGGAATACTTTGTTTTTAGTGGGGCCTTGTGACACGTTCAGTTCTGACAACTGCCAGAGGCAGAACTGAGTGATCTGACCCAGGCTGTCAACTTCTAGTCTCTTATGACACCGTTGGGTGAAAAATGGGACATGTGAGCAAAGTACAGGCACATTGGAAGGGAAAATGTGAGGCAAACCAATTAGTGATATTATTTGAATTTCTGACTTTTCATGTCTTGATATCAAGTATTTTAAAATCATAGTCTTTATATAATGCTTAAAAATATACGTCTCATCTGAAACGCCAAATCTTCATTTCCCAAGCTGTCAATTTATCATGTACTTTGTGGTCACAGTGAGGATTCACAGCTTTTGGGCAGAGACTAATTTGTTTCACATTGGTATAAACTGGGAATCATTTGTTTGATGTCAGCAGAATGAGAGCAAGGCAACACAAGTGACTGGAACCAGGTCCTCTGTCTGTAAGGAGGATTTTCTGACTTGATGATGATAACCAAATAAGACATACCCAGATTCCCAGAAGTATTTTTATGAACAACTGACAAATCAGTTAAAAGCAGAATCCAGAAGTTGAGATTAACAAATTGTCTCCATCCATGTTTTATTGCACAGCAGATAAATATTTTAATGAAAGCCTTTAAAAATGTGAATCCTTTTATGCAGTTAAAGAAAATTCACATTACCCGTAATAATGGAGAACATTACAAATTCAAATCACTTGAGGTTTAAGCACTCTGTTTTTATGGCTTTTATAGTACTTTATTACTTGCAAGTGTTACACAAACAATCTCCCCTGTCCCTGCTCATCCAGCTGTTGGCTGCTGCTGCTCCCTCAGTTCACACAGCTGAATGGACTTTGCGATACTCCTCAAGGGACTTGTTTAAGGCTGGAAGAGTTTCTTCAAACAGGATCCAAGTGTAATATTAGGAAAGCAACTGACTTCACGTTGAAGCTGGTAAAGACCACTCATCTACCTTCTCCTGCTGGCTGAGATGAAGGTGAAAAGTTTTTGGAGATGGATCACCTTAAATTTTCATCCCAGTGATTTGACCAAAAGCCTTATTCAAGTGTTTTCTCCAGACTGGAAAACTGAAACAAGCATACTTTGCCCAAGATATCAAGACAAATGTTAGAAATGTAGCTATCTGTACTATTTCTCTTGTTTCCTATCCACCCAACTGCACGACTTCATGCCTTTCATGAAATGTTGCAGGACAAAAATAAGAATGAACCCTTCATGCGAGACTAATTGTTGCCCCCTGGATTTGTACAAATAACAAAAGGTCAGCAAATGTCACCCTTCTTCCAGTTAGGTGTTTTTGGAGATCTGTATCTTCATACTTGTCCATTATGAATAAATTCACAAGCATTAGAAATAGTTTACAAAAAATGTCTTCTTTGTTTTTCAGGCCTTTCTGAAACTTCCTAGTTAAGGATTAGAAGAGGAACAGGAGTAACTAAGGGGCACGGAGCTGGGCTGAGAAGGTGGCAATCCAGCAGATTGAGCTAAGGTCTCAGCAGAGAAGCAATACAGGCAACTGTGCTTGTGGATCTTCTTGCATTTTTAAGGGCACATGTTATTATAATAGCCCGAAAGTAAACTAAGCAGCTTCAATACATTTAAGCAAGATAGTAGGGGGAAGACATCTGTCCCAATATTTTAAAGTTCTCATTAATTACCACCAATTGCTTTCAGGGTAACAGCAAAACATTGTCACTGCTGTCTCTGTTCTAGGGTGGGGGGTGGGGAGGTGGGGTGTATAATATTTCTGTTTGGAGGGTCCTACAACAATCATCTAGTCCAGCTGCCTGACCAATTCAGGGCTGATCAAAAATTAAAGCAAATTATTAACGGCATATTCCAAATGCCTCTTAAACCCTGACAGACCTGGAGCATTGGCCACCTCTCTAGGAAGCCTGTTCCAGTGTTTGGCCACCCTCATGGTAAAGAAATGTTTCCTAATATCCAGTATAAACCTCCCCTGTCGCAGCTTTGAACCCTTCACATGTTTATGTGTGTGTGTGTGTGCAAAAGGAGGGACACAGATTCCTCGTTATAGTTGGTACATACAAAACTATTCGTCCATTAGTTCTGATTGAGCTGAAAATATAAATATTTCCAAATTATTTATCTGAAAGAAGTTATTATATAAAATATCTTCCTAAAGCAGAGGAATAGATTCCCTCCATACTTCACTTTGAAAGATATTCACATCCCCTGATACTTATTTAAATTTCATCATATGTTGAAAATATGACTTAGAAAAGTATTAATGATAGCTGCATCCCTCTAATAATAACAACTATTTTTCTATTTTTTTTTTAGTCTATAACCTGATCAGCTGTATAATATGTGAATATGATGTATCAACCACTTCTGGTGGAAGGGAAAGAAGTCCCATGTTCTGCACATACACCAATATTCTTTCCTGTCTTAAATTATGTCACACTCTTCTTTCTATGCTGCTTATAATTTTCTCTCTCATTCTGACACTCAAAGCAAAGTGGAGATTAAAGTCCTCTATGATTTAAGACCCCAACTCCTAGTTTGTTTGAGAAGATTAAAAGCACTAAGAGGGTAATGCCTCTCTGAAAATTTTACTATGGATTTACCAAATTTTAAGCCACAGTAGGAAACCATCAAAGCCACGGCACCATGCAGCAAAGTAAGAGTTTACCCCATGTGTATTCCTCAGCCAGCATTTTGCATAGACTCTCAACTTGGCATTCCTATTGTCTGCAGGGGCATTTACAACCAGGTGTTAATTTTACTTAATCACCTAGGGGACAGTGAAAGCATATTTCCAATCCAATTAAAACAACCCAAATCCATGTTTTGATAAGACTGTAATTAAGGTTTGTGTAATGAGGCTGTATTCTGAGTTTCAAACAAGAATGTTAATGCTCCTTTTGCACTGTTGTGAGGTAGCCAGATCGTATCCCCAAGCAAAATCTATACATAAATAAGCAGCATAGCTCAGAGTGTGATGGCTGGGTTCTTGTGTGACCACAGGTGCATTCTTCAAGCAGAATTCTGTGCTTTTATTGATATTTGCGTGAGAAGGAGTGACCACAATGTGGGAATGCAAGAGCTATTCACAAATACTGTCCTGCACAGCTCTAGGTCCCAAAAAACACCTCTTTAAGATAGTTCAGCATGTATCAACAAGGTTGTGACTGAGGGGTTAAGAAAGCAGACTTGTTATATGTGCCAAGCTGTTCATAGTGAAGGCATAATGGAGGAAAAAAATGCAGGAAGACAGACATGGTGAGAAAGTGATTGCCCATGTTGTAACTCACAACAATGTCAGACATGCAAAAACCTAGGAAAAAAACAAACAAACTGTTAAAAACATTTCCATATGAAAAGGGTGTGAGAGATTTGTGTTCACCAAAGGTACTTATCACCACCTGATTGGAGTATGCTTCCCCTCTCTACCCTAGGTAGCTCCTTCCTGAATGCGAAACCCAGTCTTTGCTACACATCAAAACAGTAACAGAAAAGAATGAAGTAGACACAGTACCTTAAAATGTGAGGATGCCCAGTGACACTACTTGAGGTGATAAGGGATAACATATAACACTCACCGCTCTGAGTGATCTCCCTGTCTGCTGCATTCCTCCCTGGCTCCTCTGCTCAGCCAGGGCAGGTCAGCTCTCAGCACTTGTCTGGGAACAAAATGAACACATGGCTTAATGGAGAGTCCTTACCTACCAACCCACAGCTACTCTGACTGTCCACACCACCTTATTCCTTCTTTTTTTTCCCCATTTTTTTCTTTAGATTTCTATGTCATCTCCTGCTCACTTTCACTAAGTATTCTGTATATTTCTACTAGAAATTTGCTTTCTCATTCCTTTATGTCTTTTTACTTAGTGGATGTTTCATTTGCTCTTTAATTTCTCTAAATAAAGCAGTAAATTCCCCCAAGATACTCTTTTTAATGGAGTTTTAAAAGTTTCTACTTTAAAATAGATGACTTACAATGCAAGCATGTAATCTACACAAGCTAAATAAGCAGAAGACTGTGAGTTTCAAACTGGATGAAGACAGAGAAAGGGACTGTAATTTTGCATTTGTCAGAGCTGTAGCTTGACCAAAAACTGTTCAATGGCAACTGTCCTACAGAATACATTTCTGCACTGGATAGTTTTACTGTATCCTTTTTTCAGATGAGGGGACAAGAACTGCATGCACTACTCCAAGAATGAACACGTCAGATTTGTTCATTGGCATCATTATTTTTTTCCTAAAGTTTTTTATACTTTTTTGGCTGCTAGTGACCACTGACAACACTTCCATAGAAAAATCTTTCAGTTTTCCTTCTTGGTGATGACAGTCAACTCAGAACACATCACTGTATTAGTGGAGCTGAGATTTTGTTTGCCATGCTTGTCACCTTATTATTTAGCCACACTGAATTTCATTTTACCTGCCTGGTTTCTCATTGTTATAAAATACATCTGTAATTTTGCAGTCTGCCTCAGTCTATCCTGAATAACGACTCATCATCACAATCTTTGCCACATCACTATTCACCCTTTTTCTAGATCATTAAAGAATATAGTGGTAAGTAAATAGATGTATTGGCAGTGTAAAGAACAGTGGAGGCCAATTTACACATATGGCTGTCCCTGCATAGCTGTACTAGAGGAGTTGTTCAAATGATATGTGTTTCAGGAAAAAAAAGGGAAAAACTGTCATGCAGAGACAGACGACAAGAACTAGAACGAAGACAAAATATTTCCATTTGTTTTGTGATAAACCAGAGGCCTCCAATAATCCTTGGATGGACACACAGCCATTTTAAAAGAGTTCAAGAACTTAGAGTGAGTAATAACATTTTTGTCCACAGGTGGTTTGAAGCCAAAATACCTGAAAGCAGATCAATTCATTATACCTGAGATGAAGATGGAGAGGGTGAAAAGGAGAGCATCACTATCAATAGTATAGTTTTCTGATTGGATGTCAAAGTATTGTACATGGTTAAATACAACAGTAACATGCTGGGAATCAGGATGCCACAGTGAATTAGATCCCCAAGTATTCTCCAAACCCAGGGAGGTCAAAAGAAGAGGGATCAAAAATTAGTTAAGCTATTAATCTAGGTTGGGGACTGGGGCAGAAATGTGTGAAATTGGCCTCAAGAGCTCATCCTAGAGCAGCAAGCAGCCAAATCCAACACTGTAAGGCTGTCAGCACTGGTCTAGGATGGATCCATGTCCCATTCCCTTCCTACCATTGCATTCCATGAGGATTTTGTTTGTCCTAAGTTTCCACTAAAACCAGCCAGAAAAGCCTGGCCTCCACCCATAACCAAACCTCCTGTACAAGCCTGGGAAGTCCAGCGATTCCCAGACACTCCAGATTCCCTGCAAGCGTGCCATGGGACCCATCCAGGGAAGCACCACCAAACATCACGCGTGTCGAGAAACCAGACTGTATGTTCCCAGGACAGGAGACCCAGCAGCGCATGTGCAAAGGCCACGCACGCTTGCTCCCCCAGGGCAGAAGTGGGCATGTCTGGGGGTGTGCGTTTCGATGAAGTCTGCCTTAAAGAAAACAGCTATTATAAATTAGCCATCTTAATGCTAACACTGTGGAACTGAATACACATATAATCATGTATGCAAGATGTACATAAAAAATCTTACAGCAAAAAATTTTACAGCAAAAAATCTCACCGCAAAAAATCTCACTGAAACAGCAGCCAGATTCCTAATACGAGATCTCCGTGACTCTCACACAAACAATGGTTCCTTTGTTTCCCTTTATTTTACTGACTTGTAGCTGGAATGTACTGGAGTGCTTTAAAATCACTTTCTTTTGTCAATACATGATAATGTCATGCCCCCAAGTGCAGCTGCCTTCCACTATTTACCTGTGGTGGTGAATTTAAAATGTTGACCTTCAAAGAGAAAACAGATCAGATTTTAAGGTCAGTGACAAAATTGACAGTAATCAATATGAGATTTAAAAGCAAATTAATTGGAGAAATAGATGTAATTACTGACAAATGCATAGATCATTTAAATTGTCTCAGTCAGTCATTTTATTGGCTTTTGAAAACAGAGGAAGAGAAGTCGGAGGCAAAATGAGGTTGCAGCACTAATAGCAAGCCAAATGCAGCTGGACTTATAAACAGCGCTGCCAGAAGCACTGGAGGCCCCCATTTTAATTGCGTGAATATCCAAACAGTCATGTTTGGCATAAAGAATTCAAGGAGTATCCTCAAAAGCCCACTTTTAGAGAACAGGCACAAATTATAACTCTGGGCTTTATTCACAACAAATTAGTCATACGGGTGTTGCATAATTTTGCTTCAGACAAAGAATGAGCAAGTGGGGAGAGATGCTCATGCATCGGCATTTGGATGAAGTTTGCACGCATAAAGGGGTAATTTTCTAAGTTATAGGGGAGTCAAGAACACAAACCCTAAATAAAAGGATTGGAATAGCTTCAGCAGTTCCCTTTTCTGGTCTGAGAGGCTACTGAGCACACATTTGATATTTAAATAACACCTTTGATAGGGTCAAGCCAAATTCACCCGTACAAACTCAAACCAGAACGGGAAACGGCAAATTTTACCCACTGAAAAACATAGTGAAGTGGTTGGTTTGGCCCAGTTAAAAAAGCAAAAGTGCAGTGAAAGTTCATTTGGTGAGTATAAGGGTACAGCAAGCTTCAAAGATACAGCAAGTTTCAGAGATATGCAGTGATAGCTCTTCGCATTTTGGGCTTTCACAGTAAACATGTTAATGAGGAACAAATTCTGCTTGGTGAAACTCACTTTTTGACACAAAATTGAAGCTAGTTCTTTTGTTGGAAGTCATTTTTGAAACTGAGGAAAAGGCCACAGTGGACAAAGAGGGAAATAGCAAGGGAAGGATGAGGGGAGTTACGTTTGTGGAGCACTGGAATAAAACTTGGAAAATAAAGTCCTGAAGAGTTGGTCAGACCCAAATTCTCCTGTCTGTACTCACACTTAGCAGAGAAAGGAACGGTGGGAGTTATAAAATCATAGAAATCAGGAAGACATGACAGCTGGTAAAACCTGCCTAATGCAGGGTAAAGCCAACAGTAGCTGGGGTAGCAGATACTGTTTATTTGCAATAGAACATATTTCCATATGATTCAGCTCGCTCAAGATGCATTGGCATCTAAACCATGGCTGTAATACTTCCAAGCATCCTCTTCTCCATTTAGTTGAATTGACTTGATTGAAGATCTAGGCTTGAAGCTCTTCAGGCCAGGGACAGGATTTGCCAATGAACATGTTTAGTAAAATACAATTCAGGCTGCGGGTTTTGAAAGACTACTCATACTAAAATAATGATGCAATGCAAAAAGAGTAAACAGACCTATTATCAGTCCTGCCTTGCTTCTACAAGAAGCATTTTTATTCTTTTTGGACACTGTTAACCGAAAATTCCTAATGCATTGATGAGCTGTGAAAAAGTGAGTTGTACCTTCTTGCTTCATGAAAGTTTTGGCGATTTTTCTCTTCTATTACCACTTCCAATTTGTTTCATAACTTTGTTCATCTCAGACTGCAGAAGAGAAGTTCAGGTTGGTTTATTTTGACCCTAATTATCACAAATATGCTAATATTTGGAAATGAAATTGTAAAAGTAATTGTCCAGTTCTAAATTCCTGGAAATTGCTTGATTTCACCTTCCAAATACGTCACTCCTCTCTTCAGCTTGCCAGGATACAATAGCACTTAATGTTGGCTGGCATGTTGAGATATCTTCATGCTTCATGTAATCATAACAAGATTTTCCTTTAGCTGGTTTAGTGAGTACTTGTATTAGATGCAATCTTTCTCTGAGACAAGAAGATGTACCAGCCAAATGTTGTTGTACCAGCCAAAAAGCTTATGAATACTTAATGCAGTACATGTTCTTTGGTAGGTTGACAAGGAAGGAGAAAGTTGCATCTCTGATGAAGATTAAACATTGTTGTTTTTTTTGAAATTCCTCTTTCTTTTTCTGAAATGTAGTGATGCATTGAATAAAAAGTGAAGCATCATTTGTTGTACCAACAAAACATCAGTTAGTTTTTATGATGGCTACTGTTGGCCAATGGTATTAGTGTCACATAAACTGATGATGCAAGCAATCACTGAGAAGTTTAGTGAAAAATGTCAGAAACGTCTCCTAGGTCATATGTCTTAAGGGTGATTAACATTTCCTTATCACATTCATATGCACACTGTTCCAAAAAGATAATATTAACAGCATCCGTGAGGAGAGAAGGTGCCGGATGTAGTCTGGTGTTCAGGATTGTTCATAACTGTACATCTAACTAATAATAGTTCATTCCCTACCTGTGGAAATCTCAATACCAGCTAGGAAAAATAACCTTCTCTGCTTCTTCGTGGTGAACGGAGAAAGCTGTCATATTAGTTGTAGAGTTACAACACTCATGTTACAGAGGAGCCCTCAAGGAAAACTAATTCTAGGTTCTCCTTAGCTCACATCTAGTGGTGATCAATAGCCTCTCATTTTACACTTTGAATGTTAAGCTACCTGAAACCGCCCCTTTTGGAATTGGTAATAACAAGCAAGGGAAATGACTGCATTTCAAACACTCGGACTGGGTTTCTAAGCATCCACACTCCGATAAGCAGTGCTGTTAAGACTTACCTGCTGTCTGTAATTCATGCTATAAATCCCAGTCTCACCTGTGCAATTGGGCAATTTTATCATGTGGACAAATAAGTAATTGCTTTTATAGAAAAGTCCTTTTAAGACACATAAAATCAGAATCAAACAGACGGTTTGCAGAAGTGGAAATCATTTTTGTTTTTCATGAAAGCCATGCTGTCAACCTTTGGAGACTTTCCTCTTGCACAGGATTTAAAAGACATCAAACTAAACCCTGGCTGGTGCTAATCTGAATTGTATAAAAAGGTTATATGACTTTCTCAGGTCTTAATATGAAGTAAATTGCTTTCTGTCTTTTTTCCTGTACATTTTGTCTATAAAATGTCTTCGCATATGCGGTGAAAGTTTCTAGAGGTAGTGAATGGAAAAACAAGGGACTTTTATGCTAGGAAATGCATTGCTCTAGCAGAGAAAATGTACTTCTAAAGTCAACTACTGCACTTTGGTCTCACATTTCCTCCCATAAAATAACAAAATGTTTTGAAATAGGTTATGGCTATGTATTAAACAATGAGTATACTTATACTGTTAAATAACTTAGCCCCATGACTAATTCCAAGACCACACTCCCTGCTTATCTACACCTCATATAGCTTTAGTCATAATGGGCCAAACTAGCTGCCTTTGAGACGAAGCCCAGACAGCTACATGGATAATTCACCCCAGGACTGCTCCATATTGAAAACTTGTTCTGCACTGGGAGGGGAGAGTGACAGACAGTGTAAAACTCTTTCTGTATCTCAATAAGAAAGGCCCAACAGCAAACAACTTAATAAGGTAATTGCTTTAATGAGACAGGATAAGAGGAATTGTCATGGTTTAACCCCAGATGGCAACTAGGACCATGCAGCTGCTCACTTACTCCCCCCATGGAGGGATGGGGGAAAGAATCAGAAGAATAAAAGTGAGAATATTTGTGGGTTGAGAGAAAGACAGTTTAATGAGTAAAGCAAAAGCCATGCACACAAGTAAAGCAAAACAAGGAATTCATTCACTGCTTTCCATCAGCAGGCAGGTGTTCAGCCATCTCCAGGAAAGCAGGGCTCCATCACACGTAACGGTTACTTGGGTAGCCAAACACCATCAATCCGAATGTGCCCCCTACCTTCTTCTTCCCCCAGCTTTATATACTGAGTGTGATGTCATATGATATGGAATATCCCTTTGGTCAATTGGGGTCAGTTGTCCTGGCTGTGTCCCCTCCCAACTTCTTGTGCACCCCCAGCCTACTCACTGGTGGGGCAGTGCGAAGAGCACAAAAGGCCTTGAAAGCTTAGCAACAACCAAGAACAACAGTGCGCTATCAATGCCACTCTCATTCCAAATCCAAAACATAGCCCCACACTAGCTGCTAACAATAAACTTAACTCCATCCCAGCTGCAACCATGACAAGTATTCCTGTGAATAAATCCTATGTGCCTTCAGAAGCTGGGCACCCTGAATTTGTATAGCATTGGATGGATTTTCCCATAGCACGTTGCACAGAGCAGATCCTGTCCATGGAGAGAAGCTCTCCCTCTTCCTCATGCCAACTAATGAGCAAAGATAAGTTATAGACTACATTAATAACATATGGGCTTCTCAAGCCCTAAGTATGAGGCCCAGTGGAGCAGATATGGTCTGATCAAGATCTCCAATTCCTTGAATACAGTGTCTTCCACAAGGATCCCAATACACAAGTCCAGTCCAGGCTGGGTTCCCTCAAGCCCCCACAGTCCTCCAGCACCCTTTGAGCAGCCATTGCTCTCTTGCATCCTCCAACACCATGGTCCAGACCACAAAATGCTGCCTTGACATAATGCTATAAAAGCACCCACTAGGCCATCATAGAATCATAGAATCATAGAATCATAGAATGTGTTGGGTTGGAAGGGACCTTTAAATATGATCTAGTTCAACCCCCCTGCAGTAAGCAGGGACACCTTTGACTAGATCAGATTGCTCAGAGCCTCATCAAGCCTGGCCTTGAATGTCTCCAGGGATGGGGCTTCCACCACCTCTCTGGGCAACCTGTTTCAGTGTCTCACCAAATGGGATACATGCTGGGATACAGCCTTCTCATGACTTCAGGTTGTGCCTTGTTGACCAAAACACATACGAGCAAAATAATTATCATGTCTTGAGCCACGGGGGCAGCTCTCAGGCCCATTGTGGACCCATGCCAAGTGCTATGCCCAGAGGAATGGCTGCTACTCTCAAGGCAAAATCACACTGACTTTTTTCAGGTTGAATGAATTGTTAGCACTTGTCTTGTCACCAGGCAATGTTTTCTAGGTCAGCAGCCCTTAATGGTACAAGCAAAGATAAGGACAGCATGGACTCTTTTTTCATCATTACTTTATTTGAGCTGATAAAACATACTCAGTAATAGCTGTGTAATCAGCTCTGTGCCTTTAGACATTCAGTGACTGTTGCAAACCTCTAGCCCAGAAAACAGAAGTAACTTCTACTCACAAGGAGTGGGCAAACTTGCCAAAAAATGCTTGAAATAGACAGAACTTTCCAGAAATAAGAAACTTTTGAATTTATATGTTGACTTTGTTGTATATCCTAGAGCAAAAGCCTTAGGCAGTTCTTTATCCTGCAGCATAATCTGCTCAACTTGATCATGGAAGACATGATCAAATTCTATCTGTCTTATATTGAGTAAACTATTAACTGTTAAAAAATTAACAGTTAACAATGTGAAAAACAGTCAGAGAGCACCCTGATACGGCTAAGACAGATGCCTTTAATTCTAGAAAGGAGTGGGATTTCAGACACACCGCTGTTTTCAGTGTGTTTCCCTTGAATGCATTCTAAATTTTATTTATTTTAAATCATTTTCCTCAAACACCTAGCTCTTCTCATTTAGCAGATAGACTGTCAAATTGGGTTTTGAATTCCGTGTCAGTGGTTGCAAATACGATTTGCAACACCTAACTTGTAGGCCCAGAAACCTTCTGCTGGAGGTAGTTTGAAAATAGCCCAAAGTCAGTTACATCTCTGACTTCTGACTCCAGTCCATTGAATCATCTCTCCCTCTTCTCTAAAGGGCATTGTGGATACCTGTATGACATTTTGCTTTCAAGTCCTCCCTCAAATTAGAAAAATATTGTCAGTGTTTGTCAACGGAGCTGACGCAAGTTCTTTCCTATCCCTACGAGAAATGTATATAACTTTAATCCTAACTGATCTCTGGTTTTGGTAAGAAATGTCTCCTACAAGTTAATGTATTTGTCATGTTTTCCTTTCCTGATGTAATCCTTCACATTTGAGGGTTGGAGGTCTCTTTTGCATTGTAAACACTAAATAATAAAGTCTGGGGTTTTTTTCCTCAAAATGTTGCTTATATATGTCTATCAAGCCTAGTAAAATATCTGACTCACACATGCTTTTCTGTTGCAGAGGTACCTATTAGACAGATGAAAAATATCTAAGAGTTCTCTCTTATTTAAAGATCTCATACCAAGTGAAGAATATGTTGGAGTAATTGAAATGACACCAACTTGTGAGAAGGGCATTTAAAGCTGAATATCCTTAAAGGAAGTACAAAGTGGAACCCGTTTTCACAAGAACAAAATAGTTCACAGCCCTCAATTAGACCAGCCAAAAGGCTGAAGAGAAAAGAGAAATATCTTTCCAACTTGCTGTGAATGCAGAAAGGGCTGGCTAAATTAGCAGATGTGCTCATCTGGTGAGAGGCCGGACGGCATCATGGTGCTTCGAGAGCTCTTTGTTCAAATTCCGCCTCAAATTAGAGGAAGAAATGAGATAATTTCCCTGCTAAATCATCCTTGCCAGACATAGCTTCTTTTTTCTGAACTGCATTTTTTTTGCTTTACAAATGGATAAGATTGCACCAAATGGCAGGTATTTTCAAGAGTAGTGAGAAGAAAAACTTCGGAAAGGTTTTTCACCTTTCAGCCTCTATTATCAAGCCATACACTCTCTGTACTGACACCCACCTTATTGTTGAGGAAAGGAACAAAATATAAACCCAAAAACATATGTGTGTTATTTTTATTCAAACAGTCCATTTTCACAATCTTTCACTCTTCATCTCCAACCACCTACTGTTAGCTGTGGTTCGAATAGTTGTTATGGCAGACCCTTGTTAAAGATCTGACAGCACATTACCGAAACTCCACGATACAGTGGAGACAGTGGTGAAAACTTCCACAATGTGTTACCTATCAATTGCATCCAACTATCACAACAGTTCAGTTAGTTAGAACAGAATAAAATCTTAAGGAATTCAAAATCACTGAAAACAGACTGGATAACTCATGTTCTCCAATGTAAAGTAGGACTCCCAGTTGTGTTTTAACATTAGTTAAAATGTTAAATGTTTCACTAATTATTTGTGTATTGTCCAAGGATTGCAAATCTTCTCTGACATTGTCCTGTACACATGATGACTCTTAAGAAACCTTTTTTTTCCCAACTAGATATTTCCAAAGTGCTCTGAGCTAAATGTCTCTTTCTTCTGCAACAGCCATCAGGTACCTTTCAGTGGAAATTAAGAATTAAATTTCTGAAACTATTGTATAAAACTGACATATTACATAAACATCCATATCTGTTCTGAAACTATTTGTTTAGCGCTTGATTCTGAAACGGATGGCTGTTCACCCATTATTTATCTTGATCAGTTTATATAATGAGATTTTGCCCTCCTCCACCACCACCCCAAAAAAAGGGGGGAGGTTGAAATATTTTGCCAGGTTTTGCTACCCTTATACTTTCCACCGACTGTGGAGGTTGCAGTGTCACAGCCCCTGGGGGTGGCTGCTCAGCCCTGCAGCACCGTTGGCTCCTCTGTATATCACAAGAGGCAAGGTCAGTGGCAGGTCAAGGATATTTGTCCTCTGGGATAATCAACCGCCCTGAAGCTAGCACATAATTCAGTTTTAGTGACCAAAGCCTACAGAAGAATCCATGCTGGTGATGAGCTTACTGATAATGATAACCATAATGAACTGGGTTTTCTAAGCCAGAGTCACTAAATCAGTTACACACCAGTTGCTGAGCAGTTAGTTCTGCTGAGGAGCAAGTAATGCAATAATTTCTACTGGATATTTTTATGACTCTCATCTGACAAACTGTATTCAAACAATTGTTAAATAACCCAGTCTGAATTTTATCTTTCCTGAGAGTAGGTTTTTGAAGAGCAGATCAATTTTGCCTATTGATATGAATATTTAAAGGCACCTTTGCGTTTTAATTGAAAAAGGAATCTCATTCCATGAAACTTAACAAAAAAAAATAGGTGTCAGTCTTCTAATCAGTCTGAAAGTAGAAAGATCATACTTCCATAACTGATCTGTAAGCACAAAGGCATTGCTAGGACAGATGCTTCTTGAAACAAATTGATCTCAGTTCAGTTTTAAATATTAATAAGTAGAATTGGAATTTATAATAAAATAAACTATCTAGCTAATAAGTAGGACTCCTTTCTACTTTCAGAAATTTGTGACTTTGTGAACCTATTGAACCTATTCTAGTGCTGCTGGAACACTTTTCTTTTATGAGCAAGTTTATGGAACTAGAAGTCTTCAATCAGCTTCAGAGACTAAATTCTTTCACAATGCATCTTTATATTTAGTTCTTCACTGTATTAAAACCTCATTTTAAAAATTGATGAAGTAAACTCTGTAGTTATTATAAGAATGGCCCCAGAACACTTATGCACAGGACAGCAAGGGCTCTACCAAAGAGGTTGTGCTTACACGATCACTGAGTCAAATGTAAGGCAAAGAGTGAATGTCATCTCTTGTCAAAGGAGTCAAGGCAGCTTCCAAGTGGCTCAGTAGAGCACAGCCTTATGGCAGTGACTGCTCACAAAATTCATCCATGCTTCCTCTTCTTCGTAGCCAAGCTCTGCTAATGAGTTTTGAATACCAAAGCACAATATTAGTATTACATTATTTAAAAGGCAAATATCTAGGCCCAGTAAAGCAAAAGCATGAAGTACATATTCTATGTGTTCAGCCACCAAGTCACAACCTTTATGGTATTTTCAAATCATAAGCAAAATTAGTTCTTAAGTCACTTAATTTTACACCACAGTGCTCTACACCCCGGCCAATTGTTTGGAGGGAAAGAGGCTCCACTTCAGGAAGTCCCTCAAGACTTCCATCCAAGCAGAAGCTAATCTTGAAATCCAGGGCTCTCTGAATCAGAGCTGCAGTCAGTACAGAAAACGTTCCGCCAGGTGAGAAGGCACCGCAGAGATAGCTTCAGCCACTGGACTCTCAGAGCTTCCCCAGGTATGGCAGGGACAGTCCAGTCCCACCACTTGCACACACAGCCACGGGGCAGCCTGCCTGAACACGCACCAGATCCAAGAACAGATAAATGCAGAATGAATTGAAGTAAAAACATGCTGTATTTAGTTACTCACTGGAGGAAAGTGGTAAGAGCAGGAATAGAGCTCAGATTTACAATGGAAGCTGAACCATTGTAACAGAAAAGCAGAAAGGTGGCAACCTGAAAAGGCTCCTGCACTAAGAGCACTAAAACATGATTTTCTTTTCAGCCTTGTGGTTAATTTCATCACATATGCACTGAACTTTCACATATGCCCATAGCTAAACCTTTCAGAAGGACACCCACTTGATTCAAGTGGTGAAAACACCAGCCAACTCAGTGCAGTTGGAACATACAAGATACAAAAATATAAAGACATAAAAAGATGGAATTCAGCTTTTTAAAACCTGCATTTGCCAGCACCATCCTCAAATACCGGGTATCCTTAGAAAAATACAGTTCTTATACTGCTAACTGCAGGCACATCTTTACCTCCCTCCTTTCCAGTTGTCACATTCTCTCTGCTCTCATCCATTTAATGGCGTACACATGAGCTTGCAAGATTTCTCTGACTCCCAGAGACATACGCATGCATTACTGCCAAATACTATGGAAAGGATTCTGTGTCACTGTGCACTTCATTCTATATTTGCATAAACTTGTCTTTACATGATGTACTGTGTATTAAGTTTGGCATGATTGTGCTTTAAGAATTTATGCATTCTAATAAAAAAAAATAATAAAAAACCAACCAAAACCCAAACGCTTCTCAGATATTTTCCTGCTTTGAGGTAAAATAATTTTCTTTTTCAAAGGAATTAAACACTGTTGTTTGCCAAACTGGCATCTGGGGTGGGTACTGAGGGGCTGATCTAACTTTGCCAACAGAAATATTAACAAGGAGCTGGGCAATGGGAAAAATCTCCAGACAGCTACATCAGCTGAGTGATCATTTCCTCTTGAACTTGCTCACGGTGACAATTTCAGCAGTTGAGTCTCACTGACTCCGAAGTTAATGAAAGTCTCCTGTAACCGCTCTCATGCAAAATTCAGTTTCAGTGATATTTGCAGCTGGCAGGGTTGTTAGTCATTGCAGAGACAGTACTAAGGAACCCATGTGAAAGAGCTCAGCTATTCTGTGCTAAAAACTTATAATTTGTATTATCCTGCTCACCTGTCCATATGTTTGCATCTTTTTCCCATCCTTCTGTTTAGTTTTATAGCTTCTGAGGCTTAGTTCTCCCATAAATATATGTTCCTACTGCACTTTGTATCAGGGAAATCACTCTTTTTTCATGTGATCATACTGCTAATAGTATGCATTAGTCTAAAATATAAAAATTTGACCTATCTAGAAGAGCTTCAGTATTGAGTATCTGTACTCACCAAAAACTACTTCAATTCAGTTTATGGGGAAAGGGAGAATATGCAAGCAAATTACTGACTTAACATGAGTATATCTCCATGTACAGACACTGGAAAAATAGGCTGAATTAGCCAAATATATTTCCCCTTAAATTATTAAGGTTAAACAGAATTCTCATAAGGTTTGTGTATGTTTCTCTTTCAAAAATGCTGTGATTTCCCTTTTCCAATTCAACACACTTTGTCAAATATTAAAAGAACCAACAGAGCAAAGCAGCTAGACCTGAGTTCTTTAAGAAAAGGCTGATGTATAGTAGGCTAAACAATATTCAGATCAAGTTAAATTTCCATCTCAGCCACTTACAAACAGGGTGTAACTCCTTCAGTTTCACTCAGATCTCGTACGCAGTAAGGTATGGAAGAAACCACACAAATTTTAGTATTATAGAGCTCCCACAACATCTAGAAATGGTAAAAGTAAGAGTTGAATAGGCAGATTCTTTTCTTTTGATTTTTTTTTGTTCAGTCTATTTTTTTCATAACAATAGTTACTGATCTTTTCCCTGTTCTCTTTTCTGCTTATCAAATTTTTCATTTCTTCTGTAAAATTATTTTGAATCAAAATTTAGTAGTGACTCCTTCAGACATCCTTGCAAGCTACTTGCTGTGTTTCTCTCCATTATCTTCTTATATAAGCACACTTGACAATGTGTTTGCTGCTGTATGAAACAGAGGAGTTTGAGCTGTTTACAGTGGCAGCACAAAACACGCTATGCATAAAAAGGAAAGGAAAATCCATAACGTACCACCTTTAACGCAATGCTGTCTATTTAGTTATCACTTTTTAGCATGTTCTAGGTCAAACACTTTCTTTATGGTCTTGAAGATATATTTTTTGGTTTAAAAAATTCTGTATCATGGGGTGAGACTGGAACAGAAGTGGCCAGACTTGTGTTCTTGGCTTTATAATCAGCTTGCTTTTTGCTTTTCTGTTCCTCAGCAGACATTGATACAATCTCTGTCTAATCAAGAGAGGTTAAGCAGTTTCATATATCCTTTATTACTAAGACTTTGTGTGATGTATTTGGTAGTGCTAAATGGAGAGCTCTTGATCCCTTAGTTAACTTCCCTTACCCATGCTTTTCTCCAGTAAATTCACACCTCAGAAATGAGAAGATCCACTCAGCCCTGGGTAGAGGTCCAAGGCCAGGAGCAGGCTCAGGACCTGGTGTCAGTACAACAATATTGCTGTGACAGTAGCCAAGTCCATAAGCTGTGTGTCTAAGCAGGATCAAGTGGCTGAAGTAAAGCACCATCCTGACACACCTCTACTTGTCCTGAGTTTGGGCCAGTTCCTCCTCTGCATTGGGCCCTTTCCACCTTGTAGCCCTGGTTTGACAATGACTGATGGAAAAAAAGCATCACTCTGTTGTAGCCATCGGAGAACCAAATGTCCTTTTCTCTTCACTGAAATACAGATGCAAGTCTTCTGCAAATGCTTTGACTAAAAAACCCAGTGGAAATTCTTAATTCCATTATATTTCAAACTTGGCAGGAGTTGAGGCAGATGTCATTACTACGCAGTCGTAACACATCTCCTCCATCGTACCGTATCTTCCAACCACTTTCCAAGCCATGTTTGCTGAGGCTGAACCCTTATTCACCTTGTACCCACTATGCATTCCTGTCATCTCCCCCTTGGCTGAGGGGTTTCCAGCTACCAGTGCCTTTGCTATATAGTTGGCACTACTAAAGCAAGAAAGGATGAATACCTGGGTAAACAGACTTGTCATGAATATTGCTTATTACATACAGAAAGGAAAACTCTGAAGTAATCTGAAATAAATACCTCTTTTCTGCAGGAAAGAGCATCAGTGCAGGAGAATTTGTATGTAAATGTTGGCTTGGAGAATTAAGATTGTGTGTAAAAGCATCTAACATTTTACACAATAAGTTTATACAGTCCGTAAGTTGCAAATATTCCTTTAGTGTTTTCAAAAGGGCCTTCATGTTTTTTAGCAAGCTATAACATTTGGGATTTTTCACAGCTGTTAAAGGATCTTCAATATGGTATTTTGCAATAATTTGAACTACATAATATGATTCATTAAGATGTTCCCATGCACAGAACTGTTAAAATGGGTAGCAAACTTTTTCAATGAGTGGTTTAATCCATTTATGCAAAGTGTCTCAGCATTATTATCCAACTGATCTTAAAAGAACCTCTTTAACCTAGAAATACTTCTGACTACTTTTCTTTAGAATGAACAAGCTATGCACATTTTGTTTAGTTCATGGGGCTTAACTACATGAAAATACACAGGGACGGTAATATGTAGTCATTAAACTGCATTAAATCCCTCTAGGAACACTCTTATTCTGAATTTAAGTTGCTTTGCTCCAGCTAAATTTTCTCACCACCAAAATAAACAGAAATAAAACAAATTAAGGCAATTAAAAATAATCCTAAATTAAGGTGACTTTATTGCTGTACATACAGAGATATGTACAATTATGTGATTTAGGATACTGACTGAAATGTTAATTTGAACACATTTCTCTAACTGTCTGCCTGTAGACAAGCCCAGAGAGATACCCAGGCTATTTACACACCACTGTACTCAATAAGCGAATTTCCATTTATCTTAATTTGCTTGAATTGAAATTTATAAAAGAAAAGGACCACTGATATAATACCATGTATTCATTTTTATACGTAAAATTTAAGACATGAGCAACATATCAAACGACTGAACTGCAGATAAACTCTGTGCAAGATTTTCAAATATGAATGTCTAAATCAAGCCATCATGCCCAAAAAACCCTCTTACCAATATCTATTTAAGAATATAAGAAAAGCTCTCTAATGAGATTTTCGACAACAGATTTTCAAGAGGTGTCTAGCATATTCAAACCCCATTTTAATTTGATCATGTTCAAGATGCGTGCCCACATGACCTCCCTTCAAAAATTCAGCTATGCGGTCTGCAGCATCAGGCATGGGAGCTGTAGGATGGGGCAAACAGCTTCCCTCTGTCAGGGATGATGAAGAACAAGCAATTGGGAGGACCTTCACAGATCCTCTGCAAAAGCAAAAACCTAAGCTCCGAAAGAGCAAGGAGAGGGGTATGGAGTCGCTATGGAGGCAAAGGAGGAACATCACGAGGACACACACCCCCCAGGAGGAGGGAAGCAGAGAGCATGTTGTTTTGGGCAGCTGGCTTCCTTCTCTCTGCAGCTCTACAAGCTAGGGAACAGGGCAGAGCTTCAGTCACAGAGATGGAACAGCTAGGGCCAGAAGGACTATCACTGTGAAGAAGAAGAGATGGTGAGGAGAAACTTGCTGTGCAAGACAAGTGGCAGTTTTGGCAAATGCCCTGCTTTGCTAAGGCGCTTCTCTATAAATAAACCACAACAAAGGAATACAGGCTTCGGGAGAAAAGCCTGCTCCTGGACCTTTGCACATAGCTATTTATTTAGGAAAGACTATGGAAAGCAACATGTTACAGGCATCTTAGATAAACTGGGTGCATTCAGATCCATGGGACAGCATCGGATAGGTGCTGAAGAAAATGACCACCGTGATTGCAGTGCTGCTATCTGTATTTATTTTTTTTTTAAAGTGACACTCAAAGAGGTCACTGACAGCAGAATAAGGCTAACTAAATACTCATCTTTAAAAAGCACAGAAAAAGAACCAGGGCAACTGTTGGCTGCTCAGCCTCAGCTCAGTCACTAGGAGGACACTGGAGCACATCCCCTTGGAATCAATTTCCAGGCACAGAAAGAACAAAAATGCAATTTCAAACAGTGAACAGGAACCCCTTTACAAAAGGAACATTGTGCTTGACAAGGTGATTGCACTGTCACAGAACGGCTGAGGCTGGAGTGTGCCTCTGGCGATCATCTAGTCCAACACCCTGAATGCCCAGGACCACATGCGGTTAGGCTTTGAGTGTCTCCAGGGGTGGTCACAGCCTCTCCGGCAACCTGTTCCAGTGTTTGATCATGCTTAAAATAAAAGTCTTTTCTCATGTTTAAATTAAATTACCTATATTTCAAATGGTGCCCATTGTTTCTTGTCCTGTCACTGGATACCACTCAGAAGAGCCTAGCTTTGGCTTCTTTACTCCCTTCCATCAGTATTTATATACATTGATGAGATCCCCCCGAGCCTTCTCTTCTCCAGGCTGAACACTCCCAGCTCTCTCAGCCTTTCTTCATATGTCCATCTTTGTTGCCCTTCAGTGGACTGTCTCCAGTATGCCCATGTCTCTCTTGTACTCAGAATGCAACATTCCAAGTGTGTCTCCTGCTGACCCATTTCTCCAGCCTGTAGAGGTCCCTCTGGATGGTAGTATGACCCTCTGGTATATCAGCCACTCCTCCCATGATAACAGCAGCCATCAGTTTACATTGATGGATGCAGTCAGATAATGTTGCATCTACTTTAACACTGCTAGTTTTTCACAAGTTAGTTTACACACAAGGAAATTTTTCTGCTTTTTTATTTAATAATCAGTAACATAGATAACATGCACAGTATATGCGAAGTATAATCTTTTGATATACAAGGACTACAAAATACCTTTTTGCATCTTCGGAAGCCAAGTCTGAACAAAAAAAGATGTACTGATTCTTTCTTGGCCAAAGCCCTCCCCCTATTCAGTGTCCATACTGCAAAGTATGCAGAGGAAGATTACTAACTATCCTGNGGAGGAATGAGGGGGGGAAAGAAAAGACATATATGAGAGTCAGATAGTGATGCATATTTTGTTTACTATCTACAAATCTTATAATATTAATCTAAAAATAATTATTCCTTGCAGAAGGTTGGGTAGAATGTAGATTTGCAACAGATCATAGAAACCAGACTGCATGCATTTTTTTCTAATAGAGAAGAATGGATTTCTGGTGTCAAATTAGATCCCTCCAAATAGAAATTAGAAGAAAAAAAAAAGGTATTTTGATAAGAGCTGAAACATATTTTTCATTTTACTTTTAATCCCTAATATATTTTCATGAGTTGCTGCAAGAAATCTTAAAGTTTCCAACTTGTTTCAATGTGTTGACATTTACTAGACATTTTTAGAGAAGCTTAGAGTATTTGAAGGCAACAAGTGTAATCAAAAATAAAAGCTCAAATGTTTCTCCATTCTCCATAGAGAAGTAGGAATTTTCACAAGACTTTTTAGCGTACGTAAGGCTATTAAAAGTATAGATACGACTAAGCCAAGTAAACCAGATTTAAGTGAGGCTCTTGGGGACAGAATTGAAATGGACACTGGGACTACCCACAACTCATTATCTGTGTCAGAGATGATCCTAGATGCTAACAAGGAGCAAGGGATTCAAACCTGAATGCTCAGGGTGAACATTTTCATGCACTAGGAGGAAAGCATTAAAAACAGAGAATATGTGTTAGGAGGCTATTGTCTCTCCTACATACTATTTTATTAGTGTCCTGTACATTGTCTTCATTTATACCTATTCCTTTACCTTTCTGTAGAAAGGTTCTTCTGTAGAGGTTTGTGTTTTTTTCGTAGACCTGAGCAGATAATATCTATCTTTATCCTTTAGCTCTTTCTTAAATGAATGACTTGCTAAGTCAGCATTGCTTCTCTTCATTTGGCTCCGATTATACCTTAAAAATGAAAGGAGAAGTGATGTGGAGAGGGATGGAAGAAAAGTGAGGGAAAAGCTTTGTATATTAACTACAATTAACTAAACTACCACCCAAAAAAATGTCAGCTTATCAACAGATGGACAAATATAATTGCAAGTCCCAAGGGCTGCAGCTCAAATGCGATTTAACATTATAGGGGATGACAGGGAATTAATCTTATCAACACACATGCCTGTGCTGTGTTTGCTGTTACATATGCCTCTTTTCAGCTGGCTAGCTTTAAATATAAGAAGTTGCAAGAAGAGCAAAATGAACTTTCGTCTGGCACATGGAGAGGTCATTCCAGCAGCCTGGATAGAGAAAAAAGGTGATCTGTGGGTGAAGCAGGAGAAAGGTGTCCTTAGAGAGTACCCAGCACACAGCAAAAATCTGGAAACACACTGTGTTTGGCGGTACACTTTGGTGACTCCTGGGAGAGAGGCACAAGCCCAAATATAACAGTTCAGCAATGAAACAGAAGGTAATATGTGGGGGCATGTGCAGGGGAGGAGACATTGGGTATATGCCAGTTGTTCAGAAGGAAGGAAAAAAGCAGTACAGTGGGGAGAGGGCACTAAGCTCTCGAGCCTTGCTGTTGAGAAGGTCCAATAGAGATGTGTTTCCTGGACTGTCACTTCTTTGTGGGCTTAGGAATCACCTCTATTTTACCATTTTAGGTTGAGACCTTTAACATTAACAGATTGGATATGTGGGTGGGGAGAGGTAGGGATGAAGTGAAGAGGACAGACATGTGGAGCCTGTAGTCAGCTGATGAAAGACCTCACAGGAGCAGATGAAGTCATTAAAACACTGAGGACAGAGGAGGGAAAAATGGGTCAAGAGCAACAACCTGAGGTTTGGAACAAGTCGTACCACAACTATGAGATGTAAATGTATCACGTTAATGGACTGAGACATAAGTCCTATGTAAATTAGTGTATTAAATACCCCACAATTACGATGCACATTGAGAAACTGCTAATATGTTAAAATCAGAAAATACCATTAAAAAAACTAATTCAAAAGCTTTCTAAAAGGTTTTCTAACATGTATATGCAAATTTGTGCATCATCAAATCACCCCATGTAAACATAATTTTGAAATTTCAGCCCAGCTGGTGCCTTTATCTCTGAGGAGGGTTTTTTGTGAGGTTTGGTTGGGGGATTTTTTTGTGATATCTGTCACTGGTTTTACAATGTTTTTCAGAATGGTCTTCTAGTTGGAGGTACATTTATCTAGAATTCTCAGACTAAGATATATAAGTGAACTATAATTGTAGAAAGTGTTGAGTGAGTGGTTGTCTCTGAAATGCAGCCTTGCTGAGGTGTATCAAGCAAGGATTTACAAAATTTGTCTCATTTCTGAAACTCTCGTCCAAGGAGTTTCATCTGTTTCAAAGCAGGTTCTTGAGGAGGGTCTGTAAACGAGGGGAGATCCAAATATCAGTATTTGTAAGACTGAGGGATTGTTTTTTTGTATACATGATGTGCATAAATGAATGGAAATCCACCGATAGCTGCATGCATTACTTTTCACTGGTTTCCCCTGCCCTAAGCCCTCAATTTCTCTACGATGCCTTGGGGTCACTTCCTACCCTTTCACAATTCATTTTACGTGACTTTGTTACAGAGGGACAAATCCGAACCCATAAACCGTTTCAACACCTTTATCTGGTTATAGCTTGAAGCACTGAGAAGGAGGTGAGATTCAATGAAGAATTTTGACTTCAGAAGGCTTGTAAATACCTCATGGAGCAGTTTACCCAACTATACCTTACAATGTTACACACGCTCTGCTGAATGCCTTGAGGATTTTGAAAGAGCTGAAGTGAATTTAGACGTAGAAAAATCTTAAACAATAGACCTTAAATCTTCCTTAGTCCAAATAGCACTTCATTCTGCCCATACTCACTTGATATACACAAAGCAATGATTTTGTAAAAGAATGTAGACAGGCAGTCATATGTGATCTTTCCATATTGAGTAAATCCATCCACCTTAGCAAATTGTCTTTTCAAACCTTCCTCTCTTGCAGACCTCCCTCTCTTGAAAACCTCCGATATGCTGCTTTTAAGGAAAAGAAAAACTATCCTTCAAAGCCAGACACTTCACTGTTGTTTTGTTCACCCTGAAACATTTTTCCTTTTGAACAGAACATAGTGCTTCAGCTCTAAAAAATCTAGTCAGGGCATTTCATCTGTCTGAAACAGCACTACCACCTTGCTGTGTGATGCATTTCTGTTCCCATTAAATTTCCACTGAGTCAAGACTGTCATCTGTGCCATACAGGTGCAGAAGCCCAGCTACAGCTAATAGGTCCATCCTCAGTAAGACCCCAAGTAATTCTGTAGAATCTTCTGCAGATTGATTCTCCCTTTCTTTTAAGAGACTTCTGCATTAAAAACATATTTCTCCTAAACTTTGTATCATGCTACAACATTTTGAAGCAAATCTTATAGGAATACCTCTAACTGAGGTCTTTAGAGTGCAGCCTGTACATCTACAGTATCTCATGCTCATTTCTTTTACTTAGAGGTCCTGCAAGAATCTGTGGCTAACGGTATGAAATCCCTTATTACCACTGCAGAGTGAGAGTTTGGCACAGTGTGGTGGAGTGCATCTCATTTGTACTGTTCTTGGGAACAAGCCTACAAACCTTTCCAGATAGTTTCTTCATTATTTTGTGTTTTCATCTCGCTTTTCAACTCCCATAACAAACTGTCCTGATGTAAACTATATGTCAATGTAGGTATAGGAATAAAAATGCATTCAAATATTGAAGAAGATCTATCCAATTTTAATTTTTTTTTACTCCAAAGTAGATTACACATGACAGTATTTAGCGTGAAATATTGCAGAGGTGGGAACCAAGACAGCCATATGTAGACAGAAACCCAGACGCTCACTTAGAGTTAGCAACCATTCAGCATTGACTCAAACCAACGGATTTCTTTGTTGTCTGCTTTTTGTTAGTCTGCTATTGACTTCCATGAGAAATGGAGCCAAATCTGGGGGCAGTGTATTCCTTCTGATTTATGTAGCACAGAGACTGTTCATTCAGCAAAGGAAGATTTGATAAAAAGAAGCACTAATTGAGAATTATTAAGTTTTGTGCAATGACTGAGTTCTGAACACGTTTTTATAGCTGCCTGAAGCTGTGCTGGTTTGAGGAATGGAGAGTCACAGGTTGTCACTCAATCCTTGAATGACTGAGGAAAGTTTGAGCAAGAGAAACTGTGCCAAGACATTGTTTAACATTTGTCCCTTCCTCAGCAGGGACCTGACTTTAAGTCAGCTGAAATCAGTGAGGGGTTCCCATGCTGTTATAACAAAACAAATGCTACAATTCCCCAGTGCTGCTGCTACAAAGGTGACATGAAAGAGAGCTTCCCTGATTCATGAAATAAAAGACAAAAACTTGCACAGACATAACTGTAAGGGGAATGGGGAAAAGAAGAAAAGTCCCATCCTCCATGGGTAGCACAGCCTGTGGGCTCTTTTATCATTGGAAAGGACCTTCAGCTCTTCATCTCCTGGTGAAGGACAGTGCTTTATTCTGTGAATGTTGCTAAAAGAAAAGGATCCTCAAGAAAGTAAAGACTTTTTCTTTCATGGCAGTCCTTCCTTGTGGGAAACTGAAAATGTGCAGTGAGAGGAGACTGAGGGGAACAAAAGCTGCAAGAGCAGAAAGTGGCAAGCTGGAGTCAACAAAACAGAAATGAAGCCAGAAAGACACAATAAATATGGAGAGAGAAAAAGAAAGGAGACAAAATATGAGACTGAAAGAACAAACCTTAGAACAAACTGAAAATTCTGGCCAAATTAATTTCAAACAAACATGTTCAAAACAAGGGAAAGAGGAACAGATGATGAAAGGAGAGAATGATGTGGATAAAAATGGAAAAAATTAAAAGTTCCACTATAAATTGTATAAAATTTACTTGCTACGTACTTGTGGCCATCACCTGTCCTGGTGTCTTCACATCAGGAGTGTCCACAGAGAAGGGACTGCACCCTGTGGCCCTTCGCTATCGCTGCCTGAAGGTTAGTACAGCTTCAGGACTGAAAATGATGTAACTCTCTGCTGAGTCTCCCTCCAGCAAAGAGAATGCAAGTAAAAATCAGCCGCAGAAGCAAAAGTTGTATTTCAGTCTTTGACATCCTTTTCTGACCCTTCTACTGAATTACCTTTCAGAATGAGCAGTGGGACCAGACCTCACCCACAGCTACTGCAACGACAACAGTTCATTTCAATAAATGAATCTCTTCTTCCTCCAGCCCCAGAGTGTTTCTGTCTCACACAAAGGATTGTCAAACGCAATTTTCTTTAGAACGACTCCTTACAGCTAACAGGCTAATGCAATATTATTAAAGTTTTTCATTTTCAGCACAATTTCCCTTGCTTTTCTGTCAATTTAATTTTAAAAAAGGAAACATAAAATATGTTCATCAGTGACTGTGGCAACAGGCCAATGCAATTTGAAGTCTTATGACTAAAATTAACTGTTGATTGCCCATTGGTAGGACCTCATTAACACTTTGATACTTGGGCCCCACATATTTTATGAAAACCAATGCAACAGGCCATGTAGTCAGAAAAATCATCCTTTTTCCTGCCTTGCAAAAGATTCTGCATGCATTTACCCCTGAAATGTGCAAGACAGTGCTCTGCAGAGGCCCTGGAGTCCTTTAGATAGGTCCATGGTTCCCGATGCCACCACGGAGTCCCTGCTTGTCCTGGCCAGCCCTGGCTGCCAACTCCCCTGCACAGGGACCATCCAGAGCACAATCCGGTTCTTTGCTCCAGACTGGATAAAAGCACATTTCTTTTCTCTGGGGTGTTTTGTTCTAAGTCAACGCTATCCCCAGAGTATTGTAACAGCAGCAACAAATCTCTGAATGCTGAATTTTGCAAAGGGCATTTGCAGGCATGTGAGATTTAAGCACTCAAAACAATTCAAATCCTGGCACATTTAGTTGGAGCACACAACAGCAAAGCAACTTGCCAGTCCATTATTTTTGCAAAAAAACTTTGAAGACCCAAATAAGACCTTCAAACACCCAGAGGCAAAGAATTTCATTATGGAATGTGTAGAGACGCTTTCAAGATGCACTGATTACCATAAATACAGCAGGTAAATAAACTAGGCAATTTGCCTGTGGTCTAATGAAAACAGGCAGCCAGTTTTATTTGCGAGTTCACTGGATGTGCTGATAAAATCTTGCCTGATATACCACTGAGCTATTACAAAAGGAACTAAAATACATCATTTAAATTAAATATTTTCTTTGTCTGTGAAGAGAGCTTTTTCTAAGGGGAACTAACACAAAAAGAGCAACCCTATGCTGTGGGCTTTACAGTAATCAGTGAAGCAACACAGCAGTTTTTCACTCAACACTGACCCTGTCAATGAGAAAGCAAAAAAAAAAAAATAAAATAGTGAATTCTGTTTTGGATTTGCAACAACGATATGCAAGAGGGAGAACATTTTGCTCTTCATTTAAGCGTCCGCTTCTCTGCCTCCCGAAGTGCCCTGGTTCTCAGGCACTGGCTTAATGCAATGCAGGTGGGATGGTTGAACCACCAAGAAGTCCATCAAGTTCTCAAGTTCTATTGATTTTTTTTTTTGGTGAGTGAGTCTGTATGGCTCCTTAGACTGCACTTACTGAGTATTTTGGGAGAACTTAGGTACACTCAGTCAGTGAAAGTGGGCTGAAATCTTTGGAATTCACTTAGTGAATAGTCAGAAAAAATTCTGTAGAAAAGGGAAAAAGCACTATAAAGTTCTTACAGAAGGAATGAAACTCAGAAGTGATGTTCCTATTGCTAGGCAATCAGTTTGCAAGCCTGTAGTCATGAAGCCCTTGCCAACTTCAATCTTATAATCTGATGATTCGCATTTCACAGCTGATCTTTTCAGCATGTTTCAGAACCTCATTTCTGCAGTCGCTTTTCAAACACAGGTTGTACAATGTACAGCATATTAAAGGTAGGAAACAAACGTTCGTAAATATCTATAATTTAATTGAATGTTTCCTAAATGTAACAACATTAACACATTTCTAGAAGACAAACAACCCAGATCAAAGAAATAAACTGAAAGCAAATGAAAACTAGGTTTCAGTAATAGAGGCACCTTTATTTTTTTTTCTAAGTGTTTTCCTGCTTATTCCTGCATCTTACTTCATGCTGAATGAATTAGGCTATGCTTGAGTGGGGCTTCATGAACTCTCCTGCTCACTCTAATCCATTGCTCAGAAGGTTGCACCATCATCTTATAATGGGCAGCAAAATGTTCAATTTCTAGTTACAGGTCTACATCTTTCCTCTGTTACAGAGGCCAGAACTCCAAGAAGAAAGCAGTGAGCAGAATCAGACCTGACTGACAAAAAAATTACTGCATGGTGGCAGTGAGACCATACAGACTCTAAAGCAATTAGGAGATCTCTAGATATGTGCTTGCTCCATAATGGCAGCTGCAGAACGAGTTTATAAAGGATGGTGGAAGTGTATTGTGTAAGACACTGTACAAACATAGAATAAGGATAGTCCTTGCCTTGGAGAGCCATCCTTGGAAAAAAAAACAGGAAAAACCAATGTTTTATATAAACAATGGTCATGTAAATTCCACTATACATGGCCTTCTTTATATAGTTTTCAGCTGAAAGTCATTTGGTGAGGAAAGAGAATTTTCTGAAAAAATGAGTTGAACAGAAGGACTAAAAAAAAGCAGAAGATATTTTGAAGTTTAAGGTTATAAGTGAGGTAGAAAATAAAGGAGAGTGTCCAAGGCAAGCAAGATGAAGAGTTCAGGGACAGGGTGGTATGGAAAAGGCACAGCAGGACAGACTGTGGGCATGATGGAGTGCTTTGCATGGTGGCACCCCTGAGAACAGTGTCTTCTGCAGCTCCATCCTGCTTGCTTCTGCTTGCCCTCATTCACCTGCCTCAGACACCACCTCCAGGGAAAATTAGCACTGCCATACTGGAACTGTATCCATGCGCACACCCCTGTGTGTGATGGCAAATGGATATGAAGAAATTCCTACCCTGCAGACATCTGAAACCAGGATGTCTGTAAAGAGAAGTAATATTAAGCTTTATTATCTTCACCCTCTGTTGTTTGCTGTGAGCTTCCTCTGCTACAGGGTGAAGTCCAAGAGCATGTTTCCTCCATACCTTTTTTAGTCTTCTTTTCTTTCACCTGTCCCAAGCCAAAACCAGTGCTGTTAAAAATGCTTCTACTTTTAGGAGACACATTGCTCTCCATCCACCAGTAGACTTGTTGCTCCATTTCTTTCCAATCCAAGTGAGTTGTTTCAGACACCGTTAGCCATCCCAAGGACATTGGTCATTCAGCACAATGAGGGTAAGTAGAATCAGACACCTCTTGCAAGCCATTATTATTATTATCTTAGTATTCAAGACATTAAGAAAAATATTGAAAGGGATACAACAGAGGAAACAGAAATTAAGGAGAAGCAGAGTATTGCTCAGGTGAATGGTATCTAATTGGATTGCATCTCTCAGGGTTCCCCATGGATAATGCCAAGCTATTGTTTAATTGGAATAAACCTTACTGGTTTTCATCTGCCTTTCAGGAGCACTGTCCTACAAACTGCAGCTGCCTAGCTGGGTGAGCCCTTGAGCATGGCTACTTCGACAACATTTCTATGCTGACATTTTCAATGGCAAGCCCTTAGACTTTGATTTCTCTTTATGTGGTATAAGTAGTCAGAGGAGAGGAAGAGTACAGGAAGCAATTTCCCAACTCCCCACACAAATTCCACTCAGAAAATGTCAGAACAAGCACTGCTGATTAGTGCTCTAGACTGGAAACAGATATACCTAAAAACCTGCTACTGCTCAGCAGGAAGACAGCAGATTTGGGGGACAAAAAAAAAAAAAAAAAGGGAAAACAGAACTAAAGAACAGTCCTTTATGTAAACACTCAAATGCTTGCAGGGAAAAAGGACAAAATAATCACAAATCTAAGACCACTTCTGCTAACATACCTCAAACTAGATTGTGTAAGGAACAGTTTACAGGGAACAATTTGGCCTGAGTTTAGAAGGCTGCAAGACACCTCAGATGGCAAAAAGAAGGAAGTCCTGCCATGCAAGAGTTGCAGTGTGTCCATACTTCCATTCCACAAGGTAGCCATGCCTCTAGGTGATGTCTGTTCCAGACCCCAAGTTCATAACCATCACTGACAGAAACAAAAAAAAATAATGAGGAAACCTTCCAGAGTGCTTAATAGTGGGTAAGTGTCTAATAGTGTGAAAAACTAAGTAAATTTCCTCATTTGAAATAAAACAAGGTATCTGGTTTGGAGGATAAAACTCAGAATGTGTAACAGAAATTAAGCCACCATTAACACCCCGGAAAAGTTCGTATTACATGCTCAAAAGAACTATTTTTAGGTAGACTGTGATGATTGCTCAAAACACCACCTTATGAGCACCACAAATAGAGATAAATACTCCTGCTATGGGTCGTATTTTAGTTTACTAAATCAGCAAGGCACTTAAAGAAGAGATTACATCCTGGATTTTTAGGTAGACATCAATAAACTCCGCAGAAATAATCAGCTTCATTGTCTTAGGTTGTCCCTATTGATTCAAGTCACACTTTCACAACATGCTGATATGAAATGTGCTAAATCTGTGTGAAGCAAGTTAACCTTAGCATAAAGAGTCACCAGCTGCTGGCTACTCTCAACGGCGCATTGCAGTACATAAGAGAGACAGAGGGTCACGGAGAGAAGAGTTGACCTTTACCATGACATATTGTTTGGTTTATAAAGTCTACATGGCTAAAAATATACACCAGTATGTTTCCGGCAGTATCATCTCCACCATAAAACATTTTAAAGGTGATATTACAATGTTTTGTGGCAAAATAAACCATCTTTTCTGATGGTTTTCTATGAAAAATACAGATGTCTGCATGCCTTCTGCTATTTTCCTTGGAAGACTATAAAGCTATACTACTATAAATAAATTAGAATTTGGTTTATAATCATTAGTTCAGACTTCTCTAAAATTTTTATTTTTAATAAACAAATTTCTGTAAATTATTAATCTGGAACATAGGAAACTATTAGTAATATTAAATGCTTACACTTGCCATGAAGTGTTACCTACCATTTGGTAGAAAATAACGGGCATTCAGAATCACATCTAGAACTGGACTTTTCTCTGTTCTGGGATTACTAGCAGTACTCCAAATGTTTTTCACATTTGAAGCAGAGGCATAGAGTCAAAGTCTCAAAAAGCTATTACATATGAAGGTAAAATCTCTAGCATTAGCCTATGTTTCAAAACAAATATTCCCCTGAACAAAAAAAAAATTAAAAAAAATAGAGGACTTGCTTACAATTTTAAAAACTTTTCAATATCAATGACCCTGTAATCATTTCAACAAAATTTATGTCTGACAAACAATTCTGGTTTTATGAAACAGCATTTCCAACTAAAAAAAAATTTTAAAAAAATTAAATCCTGATGGGCTTTTGTACCAATCCTGACTTCTATGCAGTTGCTTTTTATAAATCAGAGTCATTATCTCCTATTTTTAATACTTTAGAGGTACCCTTTACTGTCTTTAAAACAACTGTTTTTCCTGGTTTGCTTCCTTTTCATGAACTATTGCATATTGTTCAGCATGTTGTATCTATGTTTTTGCAAAATTAGCTGAAGCTTGTCATTGCTGATTTGCATAGAAAGTGATCCGGCCACTCATTTCACTGAACTAACCCTTTAATTTTTACACATCATGCGTTTGGGAAGATAAACTGTTCTTGTGTATGACAAACATTATTTTGGTCCTGAAGGAAGGCAGTAAATTACTAGCTGATTACATTAATGACATATTATGGGCTCAGAGGTTATTGTGTATAGTAATAATATTCATCGTTCAAAGACACTTTCACGAATACTGTAGGGGAAACAGCTTTATTCCATTGATCTTTGCAATGGGTCACTTCTCTTGAATTTGCTACTGTCACCAGTATGAGGAACTACTGTATTTTTTCTACCTAACTTTTTTTTGAGTGACGTGGCATAGAAGAAAGAACTGCCCATGGCTGACTTTTTCAGACAGCTTCAAAAGAGACATCTAAAAAGATATATTTGTCTTACTGTATCACTGTGGTTGAAATTTAATCTTGTGAATCATTTTTTCCAGAAATTGAAGCAAATTTAAATCTAATATTAGCTGGTGTAAGTCTGACATCAATAACTTGCAATGGAGTTGTATCTGATTATGCCCAGGGTGAACCTGACCTTTTCTAACCCTCTCATGGTTGAAAAATTATGTTTATTGCCATCTGATGTTGGTGAAAATAATAGATGCTTTAAGAAGCATGAGGAAAGAGTATGTGCACGGTAATGTTGACCTAGGATATTCTTTCTAAATTCCCACCGGAGAGTAGGAAGATGTTCACTTGGCCCCTCACCTTCTCTTTTTTTGAGTTTGCTGCCTTTTCTAGCTTCTCCGGGAAAACCGTATTCACCCCACCAGCTTGTGCTAGAAGTTCACAAGACAAGCAAGATGGTACATCCCATTCTATTTTTTGCTCAAACCTTTCCAGTGTTGGTGTGCAATCCTTTACAGCTGGACTCAAGAGCCTCTTTTATGTCCCTTATCGTGCTGTATGGCACAGGTCAACATCAAGCTCCAAAGCAATAATTGCACATATAGCAAGATGCAGAAAATTTCCACTTCTCTTCTTCATATCTTGAAAAAGCTTCCTAATTTCACTTGTTTGAACCTTGTGGATTTTTCTGTATGTTATCTCCATTTGTTACATATCTGGTTTGATCTGCCTGCTCTTCAGCTGAGATTTTGAACTCCTCCTGTACGTTACACTATGACAACAATAGTCATATTTGTTAAGGAACAGAAATAATGCATGAATTATACACTGGACTGAACTACCTTGAACCTATTCTTTTTCTGTGCAGGGGTCCACGCTTCTTAAAATCTGACGGTGATCAACGAGCACTTTCATTGCTCATCATAAAGGTACTTTGCCAACCCATTCCTGCAAATTCTTATGTGTGCATTTATCTCATCGTGAAGCTCGATTGGCCACGTATCAGCAATTATATCTGTTTATCCTCATCCAACTCTATATTAGCAATGACTAAGCAAAGACTGCCTCTTTATATAATTCTTTAAGATGCATGTTAAAAGCTAAATAAACAATGCAGTTCATGTTATCCTATGAGCTTCTGCTGGATGTCTCCCAAATCTTAAATAAGTTTTTTCTTATCTTTGGGACACTACATCATAGTTTCAATTGCTCTTTCCAGAAGACAGATATTTAGCTTATATTTTCCTTTCCTTAATTTATGATCTAATTTCTAGTAGCAACTCCTTTAGGTCTTTAAATTTCTATCCATTGTATGTTTTTGAATTGCTCAAATACTATGATATTGCACAGTTAACAGCAGTTAATGGTATTCCTTTGTTCAAGATAGTTACCCTCTACTCAAATTAAGTAGGGTTTTTTTTATCATTCTCTGATAAATCAATGCTTCTAACCCCTGCCTCACTTGACTAGCTCTTTGATTAATATCCTTTATTGTGGGACACTTGATGTGCCCTGAATTTCTAGAAATTTAGCACAGGCTTACTGGAATCACAGAGAAAGGACTATGATACCATCTGTGTGAAGGGCAGGCACATTTAGTTCTTGGGTATTGATTGCAATGAAAGGAGCATTCAAGTAAATATTCTATACACTGTATAAATTTCATTTTTAGACAGTTATATTTTCAGCTCTTCCCCACAGCAGCTAAAAACTCAGAGGTGGACTTCATTACAAAGTGATATAAGGCTATCTAAGACAAGAGTATTGGATATGTGATTGGTCAGACTGAACTGGCACCACTGCTGACAGCAGCTATGGCTGATTACTGGTGATCATGTAAGTAAATAAATAAATAGAAAGATAAAGAAAGAAAAGCAGTGTAGGCAGCAGGAACTTTCCTCATCGGAATTTTCCAGTGTGTACAATAAGCAGGAAGCAGAGAGGCAGCACATACAGCCCACTATTCATCAAGGCACATCATTCAGGGCTGTGTCCAGCTGAAGCCATAATGGGGGATCAGATCTGATGAAGTTTCTTGACGTCCTCTAGAAAAAAAAAATGCCTTTTCTAAAAAGGGATATTTGGGATGATCGCAATCATTTTGCCCATTTCAGGTTTCTGTGGGGCTTTAGGCTTTCCTTGCCCCAAGCAAGTGAGCTATAAACTACTTGCTGGAAACTCCTGGTATGTCCCAGCTGAAAGATTCACCCAGCTAACATCAGTGTGACATTACCAGCACCAATATGAAGGCTGCAAACAAGACAACCTCATTCCAAACAGGATTGTTTGTGCCATCAGATAAAACAACATGCAGAGTCTGAGACTCAGACACAGCAGAAAACAAAAATGACAACATTGTGATGCAGACTGATCTTGGGTAGAATCACTCTTCTGTGTGGAAAGCACAAAAAACACTTGAAAGCTTGTCTTTAAGAATGAAAAAAAAAACCCTCATCAACTTTCCCAGAGGGCTACATCAATAATTAGGACTTGTTGATTTTTTGCTCACTAGCTACGGGTAAAAAAATGTAGTTAAGATCATTTTGGAACTGCTCACGACTTTGCAATGAATTTTTCACAGTTTTGATTTTTAAAACATGAATGAACTAGATTCGTAAAACATTGAAGGAAGAGTGGTACTGTTTCTACCCTCTCTCACTGAGGGATATAGTTGTTAGAGCACTCACCAAGAGCAGAAAGACCCAGCTTCCCAGGTGGCGGAACGCTGAACCTGCATGTGCAGAAGGATCTATGATATTTGGGGCAAGGTTCCTGGCAGTTCTTCTTACTGAAGCTATTCCACTCTCAAAAAGATTCTCATGTTTTCTTTGGACAGGAGAGGAGGTGGGTGAACACTTTCCCCCAGAGAGAGTCTGGTGCGGTCCCTCTCGAAGGGATGGATATGGATAGCCTGGGCAACAGTGCACATATGTGAAGAGGGGCAGCGGTCTATGCTGTCTGCATGACACAAGGACAACATAGCACTTCCCAGAAGGATCCACAGTTGAGAAAGAGATTTTCAGGAGAGATTTACCTCCTGAAAGCTTCACACCACTGGGGAAGGACAGAATTCTGGTCCAAAAGAGCAGATCAAGCCCAGGACAACATAAACCCTTCAAACTACCTTTGACTGAGGCATGAGGAGCATCTGCAGCAATTGCTTCAATCTACTGATCCAGTCCATTAACCACTAATGCAGACATAGCCATATGGATAGAATCTTATTGATGGTAGATCACCTTGAACAAAGAGGTTAAGTGCAAACTACACCGACTGTACTACAGTACAGTGGTCAGGGTGCTCTGGTGGGAGAAGCAGGTTTGAGCTGGTGAGTTCCACTTTCTCCCGGCAGATCTAACACAAGGCAGGTCCAGACCTACCTTTGCGGAACCAGTGCTGTAATCTACACTTTTGTCACGCTTCTGTTTTTTAAGCCGGAGTTTTTTTGTTCCATCAAGAGAAACCTTTAAGTGTTTACATTTGTTTCAGGTTATGAGAGACAAAAGAGACTGTTTTTGTTGATTTGATGTGGCTGCTAGGTCAAAAAAAAATGTGATGACACTACCCTATTCTATGTCTTTTTAGATAGGACTTAATATCCTAAATCCCTTAAGCATTTTTAAAGCATCTAATCAGACAACTAAAAGCATCCTTGTAGCTACTGTTGGTTTACATAAAGGTTTAATGTTTGTGAAGCTTAAAGCACTACTATCTGAATAAATTAATTGAAATTCTATCCCATTACCATGGCAATGGAAGCATTATCTTTGATTTGGAAGGGCAAGGTTTTCACTCAATATACAGAGGTTTTTCAAATCATTAAGGTATAATTGTCGTTCATAACAAGATCATTTGGATGCTTTTAAATACTTCTCTTGGTATTTCATTTTGAGATTAATTAGTGCAAACATCTGAATAAGCCAGGACAAATTAGAGAAAGATTTTTCAATTTTATAAATAATTCACTATTATTATTTAGATAAACTATGAATAGGAGGAGATAATGTGGTTGAAATAAAAATTAGTTGAAGTAATGTGTTATTGGCTTGATACACATTCCTTTCTGCAAAACTTTTAAGTAAAACTGACAGTGTGTTGTACAAATCGTGTCAGGTATAAAATATTCATTTATCCTCTGTTTTCCCTCTTTTTTTTTATTATCCACCAAAAACATATTTTATGCAGATTTTGGTGCATTGGCTGTGTACAAGAAGCTCATGGCAAGTCACACTGTACAATAAATCACCGGAAATTAGATTGAAATCTGAATAAATTAAAGAGAGAAGTACTGAAAGATCAGATGTTTGAAAAGAAAATGGTAGTGATATTGTGATAGAATCTGAGCAAAATACACAAGGAAGAAGTGACAGATGTGAAGGAGGCTATAGCCAGGGATGGAACTGGTCAGAATAAGAAGAAAAGTCATCAATTCAAGACTGTGCCCTTGTGTGTTTTGTAGAAGTCATGTTTGGTGCCTTAAGAGAGCAGGTAGAAATGGAGTGCAAAGGGACAATGTACTTCAGAAGAATTCCTACCCTTGAAAGACCTTACCTGGAGAAGCAGATCTGCATATGTACCGAAAGCAATATTATCTGCCAAGTATATTTGGGTGAGCTGAACACATTGGTCCAAAGAGCAGCAGTTTGCTTACCCTACTATTTCATTTGTAAGTTCTTCCTAGAGAAGTGTTACATTCTCATTTCTTGTTGTCCCTGGATTGCAAAATAACCGGAGAGACGCGAGTGACTCTCATGATTGTGACAGCAGTGACTTGTCGTGTTATGGCTGATAAAAACTATGGTCTGTCCCCTGTATTGTGCAGTAGGTGTTTATGGTCTTGGAGATGCCCAAGGAACTCAGGAGGTGGCTCAGCAGCTACTGAATGGGTCTGTAGCCCTGTACCCTGTCCAGTGAAAATGAAGCCTTTTTATTGGCACTCCTTTCTCTTCACAAGTATGAAGGGTAGCACAAAATAATGGAAAATATGAAGTATTTTCTCTAACATCCTTGACTGCATCCATCTTTTAATCTGATTTTTTAGATTTCCTCTTTTATGTTGTGTCCATGTAGCAGCTTTGCTAGTGCTTTGAAGTTTGAAGCAGTTCTGCAGTCATTTTATCGTCATATTCATGGGAAACAAAATTGCATTTTTTTATGGAAGTAGCATAGTGTCTCCTCCTGGATCTAGTTGTATTTTTTAAAACAGCATTAATCTTCTGTGTAAGAGTAGTCCTTCATGCTAAATACGTATGAGCTGATCAGTCTCCAGGCTTGTTTTGAATAGGGTCACCAGAAGTATCTGTCGCTTCTGCAGCATGATCACTTCAGTGGGATTCTCAGTACTCGGGTCTGATGTCCAGACTAGTCTATTTGATTAAAGATAATCAGCATTTGAATATTTTCTGTTTCAAATGCCAATCAGCTGGGATATTTTGCACACTGGCCACGACTGCAGCAGCCTGTGTACTTCACTTTTTGGTTCATGGATACACAGCACAAAAACAAAAAGGAAGAGTCCAGCTTGTCTGGACATTTCTGCCTGAAGAGTTTCTCTTGCAGGAAAATGATCTTTCTGCAAAGTAGCTGAAAGCTCTGTGCTGCTCTTGCTCAACAAAAACATTAAAGGAAGGAAATATAATTGCTGCCAGTCAGCACAGTCTTACAGAAAACAGGTTTTGTCAAACATGCTTGATTTAATTCCTTCAGGAGACTACAAGTTTGGTAAAAAAAGGTAACTGTGTAAATGTGATAGACATTGCAAACTATTTGCCCTGGTGCCACACACATTCTGATAACAGTGAATTAGAGTAGGGCCAGCAAAATATATTTCACATATATAATAGGCAGATCTTTTAAGTAATCATCAATCATTTCATGAACTTCATTACTGCAGGGTTCTCCTGAAAGTGAGATTAATCCTGAGGCTACCCAAAATTATTTGTTGTGATCCACATAGAAGTACACTGACAGTTTACAAAATATAAAATTTTGGGGGGTGTTAAAAATTGTCTGAATGAAGATTAGAAAGCTGTACAGAGCAACCTGGATTTCCTTCTAAAATGAAGTCCGTTCAAGTGTATTTTTGTACCATTTGAGGCAAAATGATGTCCAGAAGCAATGTATGAACGGCAGTACTATATAGTGGGAACTGTATTTCGGAAACCAGGGACTTCAGGGTAATAGTCAATAAGCAATTTAATATAAGCTCCCTGAATGATGCTAAAAAGCTTATCAGTAACCCTGATATGACTTAAACACATCCCATATATCCTCTTTACTTTCTTCTGTCTCAGTTTTCTCTGAGTTCTGACCTTTACACTTCAGTTGGATAAAGAAGTAACAACTGAAAAAAAATATCTCAGGGACGAGCAATTCTTTCACTTCTAGTACACTGGTGACAATTTGAGGCTAAGCAGCTCTCCTATCCTAAACCACGTGAGATGTGATAGTTTGCTTGAAACAGACCAGTGATTTATGACAAGTCCACATTACGCTGATTTTACAGAAAAAATTGCTATAGGAATCCCTTTCCATAAACACCCCAACAACCTTGAAATGAGCACTCAAACCCATTCTTTTTTAATTGCTCAAGCCACAAGCCATAATCACATAATTCCTTCTGATTGCCAAAGCACACTAGACTATTAAAATCTATGTATTGCAATCTGAATAGATTAGCCTTTAGGACATATTAACATCAAATTTCACATGATGCTAACTAATAAATTAGTCTAGCAAAAGAGTTCAAATTCTAATTACCAGATAATCATTAGAGATGTCCAGTTACTCATATAAGGCAGTGCTGGAGGGAAAGGTGTTGTGATTAGCTTGTCAGGGAAATGCAGCTGTGAAAGCAACATTCTCTCACTATCGTGCAGCATTTCAGCTTCTAACTCACCCTAAGATGTCAAATACGTCCGCAAGCCCAAACCAAATGAAAGCCCTGTCGTATTATGTAAAATGTTACAGGCGGCAGGAGCAAATCGTTGCCCAGGGTTTCTGGAGCGATAGTGTAAGAACCATTTCATCCACTGTTTTAAACATCATAGCATCAATGGATTTACAGGTCACAGCTAAGCAGATTGGAAGTAGTATGCCCCAAAAGTGGGCCTCTCCCTGTGGTAGGTAGTGTATGACTGTGTGTGTATATATGTATATATTTGTATATAGATGTGTAATATATGACTGCAAAGATAATGAAAAATTACTTCATATATGTTGAAAAGGATTGCTTCCTTGTAATGCATTTTACTGCAAATGAAAGAACATAAGAGCATGTCATGCTATTACACCTGTCCCTCCAAACCCCAAAAACATGTGTTACTGATATAACTACGAGTATTAGCGAACTTAGAGAATCACCCACTGGTGGAAAACGTTTCCTCACAGTGTGCAGAAGGGGAAGTGGCCCTCCCAATGCTTCTGCTTTGCATCACAAATTAAAAGCATGCTAGTAGGCAAGCCCGAGTCACTTCAAAGTGGTAGTTTAAAATAAGTAAAAAAAGAACAAGTTTAAAATTATGTTTTATCCTCATTCACCCTTCATCACTGATGCAAATAAAGTTTGCATCTGCCGCATACTAGACATAGACTAAGAGATGAAAAGACAAAACCAGGCATCTTTAGCGACATATTCATATTAATTGATTTACACTGCTGCAGAACCCTTGAGTGGCAATCTTTAAAATATCTTTCCTCCAATAATCCTCTTGGGTCAAAAGAGTTTATTATTCACTTGAAAAATCAACGTAATGTTTTTCTAAAAAGGTGCTCCTGTTGGTACCTCTGGAATGTAAGATTGTTTAGACAGACACCAAGCAAAGAGGCAACTAAGCCACAAGAAAGCGTTCCTTTGTTATCCCCATGCTGTTTCCATTTGTTCTTTGTGACAGCTGGAGTGGTTTTGGGGTAGTTTTTTTTTTTAGATTGGCCTGTTCCTGTTGATCAGCTAATCAAAGTCCCTGAGAGTTCTCCCTCGTTTCTTCTTGTCCAAGGTAACTAAGAAAATGCTATCTAATTCATTGCTGAGAATTTAATCAGAGATTCAGCTTTGCTCATCCTGATTAGGAGCAATCAACATTTAACGCTGATGGCTGGCTGAAGTTCAACTTAAGCATTTCTGGGTATAGCATATTATATCATGTTAGGTTTCAAGTCAGCAGCAAAACATAGTAGAGATTGTTCCTGCTCTTCATGCCTTCATAGGATAACCTCCATCTCAGAAAGAAGAAAAAGAGATAGATTATCTGATTAGTGTCAATAAACTGAAGACATGATAGGGTGTGCTTTGGTCATTTCTTCTTCTTGCACCAGAAATAAAAAGACAAAGATGATGCTCTTGTTCCAAAACACTTATGTTTTCACTATTAACAGCTTTTCTTGAGCTCAGAATACACTTTATCCCAGTCTGAAAATGTCTGTCACAATGCCTCATCTTGGTCTGTGTATTATTCTCATTTCCACAGTTGAATAAATACACTTGTTTATTGATACTTAATATTAAATCTAATTTTCAACACATAAGGAGCCATAATCCACCAGGCAGAAAGGAGAGTTAACCTGTGGATGTATTATTTCTTTCCTTACAGTGCACTGCCAGTGACAGTTGTTAACCAGTTGACCAGTGTGCTATCAATACCATTCTCATCCCAAATCCAAAACATAGCACTACCCCAGCTGCTAGCAAGAAAGTCAAATCTACCCCAGCTGAAACCATGACAACTACTCAAGATTATCTAAAATACAGACCGTGTTCAGCTGCTGAGCTGGAGAACAGAAATAAGTTATCAGCGAGGTAGAAGAGTCTTTCAGCAACTGGTTTGAGTCAGAAAATCCTTGAAATCCAGTCAGATAGCGGAAAATACTCTGCAATCTTTGCAAATAAAGGCCTTATGCATATAAGAAGCAGGGCAGAAAGTGCTTATATTCAATGTTTCTTTGAAAAAAATGTGAAAAATACAATATAAACCATTAAAGAGGCAGGCAATAAAAGTTAGAGTATTCTAATCCTTTGTCTTAATTCCTTCAATTTGAAAAGAGCTTTTTATCATTCGACATAATCCTCTGACTCTAGGTGCTCTTTCTGACAAATCAATAGAGACATCTATTTGAATAAAATATAAAAGAATTTTCTCACCGTTCTAATGTCTTTTTTTTTTCAGTCAGTCTCAAAGCTTTTTAATATTCAGTGCAGAAGACAGCTATCATAAAACAGACAGTAATGATAATGATTTTATTGATTTTGACTTGCAAAGAAATCTCAAATGAGACTAACAAGTAATTTCTTCTTCTTCAGCAAAATCTTTGTACCAAATCAGCTGTCAAAAAAAAAAAAAAGCATCTGTGGTGTCACATCTCATACATTTTGTATTAATTTTGTTGTTATAAACTTTAGGACCACATACATGTCTTCTTTATTTGTTGATTTATGCATAGGTGGACCTCCTAACTAATTTAAATCAATTCAGTTTATACAATTGTCAACAGAATAGAAAAATATATAGATTTTATTTTCCTCTAAATGAAACATCTAATCTAAGACTTGAAATTTATTCTGCACTTTTTCATATAGTTCAGTCTTTCCGTACAGAAATCTTGTTCATAGTGCTGCAGAGATGAGAATGATTTGTGTTGAACTGGTTTTATTGCTCATAGACAAATGCACGCACAGACATTTGGAGGAGACAATTTTTTAATGCAAAATACTGCACAACATAAATACGTCTGTTAGATATTCACAGGAGAAATTCTCCAGTAGGACTTACAGTAACATTAGTATTTCATCAGGCTTCTTCCAGACTGGCATACCGTATTACTCATTCATTGGAACAATGCAAAACTGAACACATGACCAGAATAAAGGTTATGTCGTGTGAGATGATCCCAGTGGATGGACCATTATTATTTTTGCAGTACTTAACAAAGAGGAAGTAGAGTATCTTTCTGTAACTCTCCAAAGCCAAACTTCAACAGCATGGCAAATAACATTTTCTAGGTATTTCTCCCACTTCTTATCTTCACTTCAGTGACTATTCTGAATAGAAGACCTAAAATATACAGGACTTTTTAAAGCGCTCTCCCTTTTTCTGAAGGTGCTCTCTCAGACTTCATATAATACATATTCGTAATTCTTCCATTGGGTTCTAAATAAAATGCCACTGAAAGTGACTTTTTAAAAATTTCTTTTTCAATACTTATACTGGTAAGCAGCTCAATTCTCTTTAATTTAGCAGCCCACAAAACTGTTAAAAGAATGAAGACAGATAAAAGAATTCCCAGAAAATTTGTACAGGAAAAAAAAATAATGAAAACCTTGAACTAGAAATGGACATGTTTGAACCGAAGTCTCAGAATCGCTGGAGCAGCTCAACCTACCAATACTCTCAATGGTTTTGGTCTCAACTGAGTAGGAATGTTGGCTCCTTTACTAACCCTCAGAGGCCTTCTTAAAAAATGAAATAAAGCTTGCATGAATTTTAAGGATTCTACAGACTTTTGCGCTTGACTGTAGTGCTAAAACTGACTTAATTTTTAAGTCTACCTTGAAAAGGTACTGGGACTTTTTTTTAATACTCTTTCTCAAGAAATGTGTATTCTATACCAACAATTTTCTGTGCTTAGTTGGGTGACAAGAATACATTTCTACTTCCTGCTATTTCTATAAATACACTCAGCCAGGGCCATTAAGGGATTTTTCCTTATCAATAAATCACAAACAAGTTATACAACAGTTTCCAAATTAATTTAGTAGCACAAGACTGAAAGCAGTGATTACACCTACACCTTGATGTGCAAATGCATAGTCTCTAGTAGCTTATTTCTGAGTATGAACAATGCATTTTACTTGCTGCATTTTTAAATATTCCTGCTTTAGATTTTTTTATTATTATTATGCAATGAATTAATTCTTCCTTGTGAGCAATAATTATCAGTAGTTTCTATTACAGGATTAAGAAAGAACTGTAAGTAAAAGATAATACACTTTTCTATTATTTGGAGGAAAAATATATGAATATATATACACACATGTGTACATATTGCTCATTCAGAGCCTTTATTCGTTTAAGGCTTCCTAAAACATCTACTGGACAATTTAGATATTTTTCTTCACCCAGGAGCCATGTGCAGCCCAGCAGCCAGACAACCATTTGTTCTTTCAAGGTGATCTAGATGTAAACATTGTACCTTCTCTCTTCTGCAGGCAAGGTAGTCTCTAAAACAGCAAACAGGTATTTGAGGTCAAGAAGTAGTTCTATATTGTAACTCTTTCCTTCTAATTTTTCCTTCCAAAACTACACACTCCCCTATTCTACTCCTGTTTCCTAACAATTCTCCCATTCGTTTACTCTGTTTCTTTAAAAAATGAGTTTTCTAAGGAGTTATCATACCACGGTTTACTGTCCTAAAGGACTAGTCTGCCAAACACACGTTTGCACAGCAACTCTTCCCCAGACAGCTTTAAAACTGCACTTGTAAGTAAAAGTATTGCTTTCCTCAGGAGCAGCTGAAGAACACCTCTGTGTGAGGGTCTTCTTATCTTCAGATAAACATCTGTGTGGTGCCGCCTCCCCCTNCTCCCTCTCCCTCTCCCTCTCCCCTGAACAGCAAAGCCCTGGAGGCAGCTACATCTCCCTCATGCCTCGGAGGACAAGGCAATTAATCTCATTTATATGTCCTGAGTGCACAGCCTGAGGATTGACTTTCCTGCCAAAATTACTCCAGATCAACGGTAGCTCCTAAATTACTTACATTCAGAAAGGAAAGTATTACTAGGTCTAATCAGCAGGTATTATTATTCAAGAAAAGGACTTTAAAAAAAAAAATCCTTCTGATTCTACAACCACAAAGGTGAAAAAAAAAAAGGTTTCTGTTCTTTTCCTCACTAAAGCAGTATACAAAACAAATATCACATGGCTAGGTGCTTAAGTAATGGGCAATAATTTTTTTCCATAAGACTCTATGCACTAGGTTAATAGACATCAGAACGTATCGGAAATAAAGAGTGAAATAAAAAAATATTTAAGAAGGTAAGTCATTTTTCAGATCTGTATTTTGAATGGCAAAGTAATAATTTCTATGTATCATTTTACTTCTTTGCAAAATTAAATATTGTCTTTATTAAATCAAGGATTATTCTAGCCAATAGATTAATTATGTTTATACCTAAATACAGTAAGCTACAGATCCCATGTGCCTGTTTGGAGAATTGTAATCATGCAGACACCCTCACTCAGGTTTTCTGTGTTGTCTTCTGATGACATACAACTTAAAAACCATTAGGTATTTTTAACTAGTTTTCTTTTCATTTCATTATATTGACAGTCTGAAATAGAAGTGTGGTTTTCACTTGGTTTCTCAATTACTGTGCCATTATATGCCTTCAGCAACACTAACCTTAAATTGCATCTTTTCTAAAGAAGGTTCAACAACAAGGAAAAGGATGAAAATCCTAATAAATCACATGACAAAACAGCTACAAGCAAATACAGTGTTAAATGGTAAATCATCAATAACAAAGGCTTTTTTTAACTACCAGTTTTCTCTTTTTTTGTTTATTTTGTTCTTTTATTAACAAAGGAATGTAATTCATTAATCCTGTCTCGGGCTGTCTAAGATACTCTGAAAATGAAGTGAAATCCAGTGCAACAGCTGAATCTGTAGGGCTGCCTTTTGCTTTGAGGGCACTGATGCTAAAGCAAGGTCCACCTGGGCATAATAAATCTTTCCTGTTAGAAGCTGAAACAACAGTTTGGGAGGATCTTGGAGGGATTTGTTCTTTCTTTTGAAGGATTTAATCAGTTCTCCCCACTCTCTTCAGGGGACGGTTTCCTTCTCACTGTTTCTCTGCATATTCCTTTACGTGTCCTCACAAGCAGGACTCGCAGGGAGAGGACCCCACAGGTGGGTCTCCTCCTTTTGGGGCAAAATCTCAAAGCTCAGTCCTTGAAGGAAGCCAGAGGTACCCTGAAGCTCATGCTGGCAAAACCGAGGTGGTGCTCTACTTGGAGTCTATTCCCATGATTTTGATGGTTTTTGCTTTTTAAATTCTGGGGTGCCTTCTGAACAGATGCTGACCACAAGGGCACCAGGCAAGGTGTGCTCTTTACAAAATATATCTTAATGGATGTTGTACCAACAAGTAATACATGTGTTCCCATCAGCCTGCACCTGGAAGGGGTCTCAGTCTAATTCATCACTCAGTCTGTCAGAGAGTCTTCTTTTCTTGAGGACTAAACACTGGCAGCGCAGGGGCTTTCTCAACTGTGCTTGCCTGGCAGAGGCTTTCCTTAAACTTAAGCTATCATTGCTGCTTTTCCCTCCAGCTCAGGAGAGTTAAATTCTTCCACTTAAAATGGAACAAATTAAGAAATTAGCATTGTCTTCAGAAAATTCTCTTTGGGACCAATATCAGGCTAAGTCAAGTGTAACAGAATGGAAATTAAGTGCATTTACTTAAATCTTATTGTTATACATGCATGAATGAATATTGCAAATGTGACACTTTCCTGGGATCACCATCTTTATAGTCATCAAAGAACTAAAAGAACTGTAAATGCAATTCTTGGTGTTGCACGTCATTTCACAGGAGTCATTCTAGGTAGGAAAGGCTCAGCTTAGCTACGGAAAATTAGATTCCCCAGTGTCTAATGGGATGAGAATTGCTGTGAATGAAGAAAGACATTAATTGTGTTATCAGCAAGTTCCGAAAAAGTATTATTAGCTCTATAAGGCTGGTTTTGCATTTCCCAGGAAACCTTAGGATAATTTTAGACAGTTCATCTTCAGAACTGCCTTTCTGTGAAGGACAATTTTTTTATGAGAGGCTATGATATATTAGAATTGCACTTTCTTGCAATACGTGGGAGATGTATGATAACTGCTAGCTAAAATATAAATTTGGGGACCTGATAAATTGGAGGGCAATTATTCTATACCCTGTATACTTCATGGTTTATGACATTATCTTTCAGAAGACTAACAAAACAATTGCGTTTCACAGATGCATGGCAGTACTTATTAACTTCCTGGCAACTTTAAACATTTTTAAAGCTGATTACCTCACTGTGTGTTTTCCATGACCGTAAAAACGTTGTTTACTTGGAGTTACCTAACTTTGAAATTATTTTCACCAAAAATAGAGTATTATTTATCAAGCGCTCCAGACCTCTGTGTTTGCAGTATTTGTATTATACATGTCAGAGCTCAGTCCGTAGAGTGGCTACCGGCTGTACTGGACCAGTCATCCCTGGAGCTAATCCTGGTTGTACGCCCCAGCACAGGTCTGCATAAATCTTGTTTGTGCCCTCAAACATTTACTTCAAATGGGACACGAAATTTTGTCTCAGTTTTGCAGCTCAGCAGCGCTTGCGATGCAGGGTTCATGGAAAGGACAGAAATTTGCATTTCCATGATCTGCCTTGCTCTCCAGATCATTTAGCCAACACGTGGTGTTTCACTAGGTCTCTCAGAGGTCAGGTTTTTTTCCCAGAGTGTCTAGTGAAGATGGACAATGTCAGAACAGTGTATTATTTCAGAAAACTGCTGCTCTCTGTGCTCCTGTCTCCAGAAGGCCAGGGGCAGGCAGCGAGGGGTGGCTACTGCTTGCCCATTTTGCTGACAGAGGACTTGGTCCAGCTTGGGGGTTTGCTTGGTTGCTTGCCCTTTCAAAAGAAACATTCTCTGAGTCGTGACTCAGCCAGCATGATTATTTTATTTGCAGGCAGACCACTTCCATGTTTCACCTTTGCTGTCTGCTGAGCACAGGAAGGGACAGAACGATGAAAGAGGTGACCAGAGGACACAAAGATACTGAGCCTACCACTTCAGGGCAGAAGCTCAAACTCCTGATGTGAAGCTGGGATTGATGCAAGGACCTTTCCTTTAGACATCCAGTTGTAGCCATTGCCCCACAAGTACAACAGGGTAGGAGACGGGTTTTCCTGGGTACCGAATATGTTCATGTGATTTGAGTTGTCACAGTTCTCCCTGTTTGAGGAAATATTCTCCTAACCGGTCTCAGTGTTTCAGTGTTAGGATGTCACTTGTGGTCCCTTCCTTTTGTCCCAGTTCCCTGTTTCTTATTTTACTATTTCAGCCAGTGACTGCAATATATACTGTATTCTCTGGTTTCATAAAACAGATGTTTTTTTTCTTCCTTTGTAAAAATTCAAGTGCAGTATCAGCAAACTGCTGCTGTGTTGTTTTTTTTTTTTTTTACATAGCCATTCCAGTAACCAGTTCCACCTATTTGGTCTATTTGGAGAGACAGAGCAGAACACTTTACTGCTCAGTGCTCATAGCAACTTATAGCAACTTATAGCAACTTGTTTTGGGTAGGGAGGTTTGATGACTACTGATTGAAAGAGACAATTGAAAGAGACAAGGTCTCTGTGAAAAAAGCTCAAACACCTGGTAGAATCAAGTAAAGACACTTCTAGCTTTTCCTTAGTCTTTTGCCTCTTTTATTTCTCTCCTGCTCTGCTCCAAACAAAGCAGAACTTCCAGTGGATTTTTTCTGAAGATACTATTTGCCTCAGACCCAGCAATATGCAAAAGATCTGCTGCTCTCTCCTGCTCTGTGGCCCCAAGACAAGGGTAATGCATTTCAGAAAAGAATATCCATGTGTTGATCTGTAAGACATAACTGCAACCAACTTTAAATGCATCATTTTGTTTTGTCTTACTTGCCATAGTGAACACGTGCCTATCCCCGATTTCCGAACTTCAGCTTTGAAAAGCAAATTAATTTCTTTGCTTCTTCGGCTCCTGAATGTGGGCCTTTAATATCCAAGACGCAGAATACCACTCAGCCAAAGAGCTTAGAAAGGCTCAAAATTAATGAAATTTGTAATAACCTCAGCTACCGGCATAGGCTGCAAGCTTGTAAAGTATATAAAGTTTTGTGTTTCTAGATAAAAGCCAGTTCCCAAGTACCGGGAGCTAAAGAGAAATTTCCCTCATAACACAGTGGTGAGAGCCAGCCAGAGCACAGCAATTCTGTTTCATGACAACTGGGGAGATTTTAGAATTCATTTCATCCTTCACTGGAACAAAAATGAAGCCTCTCCTATATTTTCACAAAGAAGAGTTGTGCTAATCCCAAAAGCTCTTTTTTTAATTCAAATCCTTCTCTCTCTTTTGCCTTCTCTCCAGAAATGACCAGAAAGGCTGCCCTGAACTTTAGAAACACGAAAATATTGCCCAAATCTTTAAGCCCCTCAGCAACACAGTGTGTTCACACACATGTATACACAAAGACACGTGCCAAACGGGGAAATGAAGGAGCAGCAGCCTTCCCCAGCCAGAGGAACGCTATCTGGCTGTTGTGAAGCACCTTGTCCCTTACGGCAAGGCGTCAGACACTGGCCGCTTTCTGGAAATGGGTCTGGGAATGTGCACCCGGTGGGAGTAATTTATTGGTCTCTAAACACCAGAGCAGCTAAAGACCCATAAGAAAATTGCTAATACTGGGCCATTTTGTTTCTTCCCGGGGAGTGTTATGCTCCACATGCCCACGGATGGATGCAGCCCCACAGGAACATGCAGGGGACAGGGAAGCGGCACCAAGCAGCCGCACACGCTCCTCCAGGTGACACGGAGCGCTTGGACCGGGGGTAATGAGCACGTTGGTGCCTCCCTCTGCTTCAGCTAAACAGAAGTAACAGCTTCAGGACATGCAGAGTTCAGATAGGTCCTGTCACATGAGATAGGCCGACTGCGACGCTTCATTAGCAATTTAAAAAGAGTATCTCACTTGCTTTCTCTCTTTGGGGCTATTTCTCCTCATTTATTTGTTTGCCTTTTTCTGTTCTAGGATTTTCTTTTTTTTTTTCCTGCCTGGTATTTAACATGACCTCTGCTTTGGCTCCATGACTGACAGCAGCAGCATTAAAAAGGAGACAAGAGACCAGCTCTTGAAAGGATTAAACAGCATGAAGCCCACAGCAGCTGCTTTTCCATGGAGCCTTCTCCACCCGAGTGCTCCCCGCTGCTGCTGCCACCAGTGGTGAGGAACAAACGCGTTGGACAATGGGGACAAAATTTAGGGATGGGGGAGAGGGGACATTTGTGCAGCCACAAGCTTTTGTGGAGGCAGGGAGAGCACACACACAGCACAGATCTGGAAGCGCAGGGGAACGAGGAAAGTCATTGTGGGGACCTGCCTTAGATTGCCCTGTTTTGAAACTGAGTCATAAAACTGGCCCATGCAATCTCTGCACAAAACACCTTTCTACTCCCACCACTACCAGACACCTGAAATAAAAACGATTTCAAAAAGTTTAACACCCACCCCTTTAAAATCTCAATTTCTATTTTGGGTGAGCAATATTCAGCCTCTCTGAAAATCAGGACTACGAGGTGTTTCTTTGTGTTGTGTAATGGCCTCGTGCATATTTTTGTTGCTATTTTGAGGCAGCTTTAAAAAGCAGTATTTCATGCAAAATGGTGGAGACCACAGTGCTAAAATCAGGGAACAGCTGGATTTTGTTAAATTGGCTTTTATACAGCTATTGTTGTGCCATTTTTCCACCCAGCTCTTCTCAGAAACACTGAATGAAATTGTGAGGAACTTAATGTAACGGTCAGTCTAATTCAGAATAGCTCAGTAGATAAAATAGAAATTATTACATTGTTTGCTTGGGACAGACTGTATGTTCAGGGAGAGAGGGAACAGATTAGAACAATAATATGACTAAGAAGATGTAACTTTGCAAGCAATAGTTTTAGTTCATTGTCTTATACTACGCTGTAAATCAGGGAAAGAGTGGGTAGGAGATAGAGATCTCTGTTTGAGAGCTCTGTGTCTCTGCAGACCCTGGAGGGGCAGGATCCCTCAGCCAAACAGTCCTAGAAACATCCAGAAATAAGGTGACATCTCCATCAGTGTTTCTGAAATGACGCAGGAAGGTTTCCTTATAAAAGAAGACCTACAACTAGAAGGCGGCCTAGAAGATCCCAATCCAGACATGGTCCAACACCAGGCCAACCAGCAGGGAGAGGAAAGGATTGCAGCCTCCCAGGAGGTGGGGACAGCCCTGAAAAGGTTGTGGACAACCCACACTGAGCCTGGGGGCATCTCTGGTGGGAGACTGGGACTGCACAGCCTTTGGGGTTTCGCATTTAGCTGGTAGCAACCTTCTTCGAACTGGGATTTTCTTGCCAAGAGAGAGCAAGTTGGCAGCTGAATGCAATGAACATTTCTTAAAGAAAATGTAGTCATTAGGAACAATTGGCAATTGTTCTGGAAGTGATAAATGTTATGATAGCAGATGTAATCTAGAGCTTGGCACATCTTTTTGGATGAATGGTAAATTCACTGAAAAATCAATGTTTCAGGGAGAACAAAAGCATTTCTAAAAATTGAGTCAAATTTCATTAAAACTTTCAGCCAATGAAATGAAGTCATAGCATTTTGCTTCGAGATGTTTTGAGCATTTTGTGTAAAAAACATCTCAGTATTTGATATCTATTTTATCTTATTTTACCTTTTCATCTTGAACAGTTCGTTTCATTAAAAATATTCTAAGGCTTTAAAATGAGAAACGTTTATATATTTGGATTTTGGTGATATATTCAACTTATATACAGGGATCTCTCCAGTGAACTGATGAAAGCCTGGCATGAATTTTACTTCATCTGTTATTAAAATTCAGAGATCAAGCACAGTCTTAATCTTTGCAGTACATCAGTACATATCCTCTATAAGATATCCGGATGCTTTCATGAAAATATAACCTTCAATATTAAAACTGACGGTACTTTAAGCACATGCAATAATTAACTAGGTATACAACAGCTAAAAAGATGTAACTGGGATTGTTAGGTTATGTGATAAAAGCTCCTCTGTGTGCCCACAAAGGAGCAGAGAGAGACATGGCAGGGGGAGCCCAAATAATATCCTGACAGGCTACTCCCATGCTCATCACAGGAGCCAATAACCCATCAAAGGCCCATCTCCACAAGCGCAGAGGAGGATAAGGGCAAGTGAAAACCCAAATTAAGGACTCCAAGGAAGGGACACCCTGTGCAGCCCCTGTCCCAAGAGACCCTCAGCCCTAGTGTCCAGGCATGAAATCCACCTACGAGTCAATGCCAGAGCATCTTTCAGACTGCTGGGGTTTGCTGCCTAGGGGTGTGGGATATAATATAGGACACAGAGAAAGAGCATTTCGGGATTGCACAGCACTTAGTATGGCATGTTTAGGGGAAGAACAAAAGTCAGGGAAATGGAGGGATCTAGGTGATTTGGGAAGGAAGAAGTGTGGGAAAATAGAGGGATAAGGACACAAGAAGGGCCAGTTTCCCACCAGAGCGAGAAAAACCAAGTGCCAGCCGCTGGAGTGGAACCAGAGCTCAGAGGCCTGTGTGCCCATGGTGCCACGAAGCTGGAGAGACTGGGATCCAGGGGCAGCTGCTGGTCATACTTGAGTGTCTGAGCCCAGCTGCTGGAAGCAATCTTATTGCATGTATACCTATATATATACACACACACACATTTCCACTAACAGTGCTCCTTCCTGCTTACCCAAAGAGGCGTTCAGGAAGAGGCCCCTTATGCTGTCTGTGTTCATGTGAGTCCTCTGTGTGTCTATCAGTGTTGATCTGTATGGCTGGCCGTGTACATACGTATTTACACGCTGTGTATGTGTGCCTATTGGGAACACACGCTCAGCCTCGCTTCTGGTTGGACCTGGGAGCACGGAGCTGTGGGAGTCTCATCTCTATCAGGCTGTCAGATTTGTCCCAGCTGTCCTACCAGGGATGATTTGGCAAAAAGCTGTAATACCAGAATATTACAAAACCTGAAATCTGTGCTTGATAGTTCTCCCATATTCTCAAACTCGTATTAAATAAATTATTTATATTTGGAAACCACAGGCATTCCCTCCCAAAGAGAAAACTTCCAGATTCTTGGAAATAATAATCATCAAACATTATGTAGCATTGTGAGGCTATTCTTCAAACTATTATTTTTCTATGGTACATCCAGAAATAGACAGTGAAAAACTTCAGAAAACTGATCAGTCTGAAAACCAGTTAATTTTATTTTGCATCCTCCCCTTAGACTTTATTTCATCCTGCATTTAAATATTTTTTTCTTCAAATTCGACCAGTTACCAAACCACTTTTGTAAAGATGAAGTAGCATTTGGCACTGTTGCAAAGATCTGTGTTCTAGCCACACAGGCATTAGGAGAACTGGAGGCATCCAGCCCCCTCGCTTTATAGCATGACTTTTCCCCTAGGAAAGCCAATTGCTCTGTTATGTGTTCAGAAATAGGAACTGAATTCACCTTGTCTTTGTAGAATGTGCTTGGTACTCTTTATCAGTTTAATCCCCACTGGGCTATACCCTGCAAGCAATAGAGCTACATGATTGCTGGGGAAAAAAACCCAGGGCTTCAGGTAATGGGAAATGAAATGATGTTTCCTCTCTCGCCAGCTCCAGGAATGCTTAGAGGAAGCATGAACCTGTGAAGTGTTGAAGCTCTGCCCAGGTGACTGATGAACAGGAGGTTTCTGGCTGCTGTGTTTGTGTTCACCGGGCTTCATCAGCACCATTTAAAATGAAAAGGGGAGGCAAGAGAGATTTTCATCCTCTGCTAGTAAAGTTGCTTGGTTTGCACCTGTAGCACTGTTTTCAAATGCTTGGGACAAGCAAAACAACGCTTCATTACTGGAGAACAGCCAGTTCCTGAATTCACATGAAGGCTTTTGTTCTTAATTAGGTCTTTCCCATATTGTATTAGATTCATCCATTTTCCTATGGGAGATATCCACAGACTTTCCCTGCCTTCTATCCAATGTTCCAGAAAGGGAGATTAACAGTGAATGATTAGCCACAACAAAAGTATCTGCAGTTCATAGAATCATAGAATCATAAAATGGTTTAGATTGGAAGGGATTTTAAAGATTCATCTGTTCTGAAGTAAAGTAAATTATTTTCAACTGTCTGCATACTTTCATTCTAATTTTTAATCCATCAAGTTGATGAGGTTACCTAGACTTTCATTTTTCAGATACAAGCACCCCTCCCAAGTATGATTTGCCCATTTATCCAGAAATCAAAATAAAATGTGAGTACAGTAAATGAAAGTTTCTTGATGTGGGATGGTGTAACTGAAAACTATGTATACTTGTTATATCTGTGGCAAAGAAGACCATTACTAAGAAGACTATATTTCACTCACAACATGCAAAGGGAAAGTGCTGAAAGTCTGTGCAGAACCTGATGTGAGAAATGAGGGTCTCTTGGTGGTTGCCCAAGGTCCAGACCTCTCAGGCATGATGTGTGCTAATGATGGTACAGGTCAGGAGCAGAGTTTCAAGGTCAGAGCCTGCAGCCCACCTCCATGATGTTGTATCCCAAGAGCCAGATGTGAGGCTAAATTTTTTTCCACTAAAGGGCCAGCATTACCCTTTGTTATACAGTGTGATGGGGTCTGAGACTTTGTGTACATTGTTGGTGCTGTGCTTACAGAGTTACAATATGTAATGGGTAAATAGGTCTGGATAGACAGTGGCTTCATCATCTCATGGGAGTTTTTGAGGTTTTGATGTTTTGTCTCAGCCTGTTTCAGAAGGAAAAACAATTTCAAAGTTCGTAAAGTTCCACAGCAGCGGTACGTTTTCTTTGACCTTCCTTTTCTGGCTGGCATAACTGTAGAAGCCGCCCTTAGTATTCTTTGCATCCCTTGCCAAGTTCAGCTTCAGATGCTTTTTGGCCTTCCTGACCTACACAACAAGGCAGCATCCCTATATTCTTCCCAGGATTCCTGTCCCTGCTTCCACTGCCTGTGCATTTCCTTCTTGCCCTTTAGTTTGACCAGCAGGTCTTGACTCAGCCATGCTGGTCACTTGCCCACCTTTCCTGATTTCTTACACCTGGGGACTGAGAGCTCTTGCACTGTGTTGAAAACATCCTTAAAGATCTGCCAGCTCTGTTCTGCTCCCTTGTCCCTGAGGGCAGTTTCCCAGGGGGTCCCATTGACTAATTAATTTAACAGGTTGAAGTTTGCTAAAATTTAGGGTCCTGACTTTACTCTTCACCTGACCCATATCCCTCAGGATTATGCAGTGACCGGTGAATGATCACTGCAGCCCAGGCTGCCTCCAATCTTGATGTCACTGAACAGCTCACTTGCATTGGTGACCAACAGGTCCAGTATTGCATCCCTCTCGTAAGACTATTACCTGGCTTAAGAAGTTATCCTCCATGCATTCCAGGGGTATCCTGGACTGCCTACAGCTCACAATGCTACTTTTCCAGCAGATGTCAGGGTGGTTGAAGTCCCCCAGCAGGACGAGAGCCTGTGAGCACGGTGCCTTCTGTATCTGGAGTAAGAAGGCTTCATCAATAGGCTCCTCTTGATCAGGTAGCCTGTAATAGACACCAACCATAAGGTTCCCTTTGTTGGCTTGGTTTCTGATTGTTACCCACAAGCTTTCAACTTGCTCGTGGTTGTTCTTCAGAGACAGCTCTTCAACTCCACCCGTTTCTTGATGTAAAAGGCAATGCCTTTGGCCCTCCTTCCTTGCCTGTCACTTCTGAACTGCCTGTAGCCATCAATAAAGGCAGTAGGCTAAGAGGTACCAACAGCCCCACAAACACTTCTAAATTGACTTATTGAAAATTCAGCAATATTCCCTTTAAGATTTTCATCTTTGCAACTACTTCTATTTCTAAAGATGTCTTACCTTTGTGCCCTGACTTCATCTCTCATCTTTTAGAGACCATATTTTCTTTGATGTTCAACTTTCAGAGTCCTCGGCCATTTTGCCTGTTCTTTCTAGGCTTCAACTAAACCATTTATTGAATCAATGAAGAAAAACAGTGCAGAATCATCTTTCTCTTTCCCTATAAGAAGTTAATCTTATACATACAGTCTAATATGCCATATTAATTCTTCTTCCTTTCCATCTACCCACAGTGACTTATATGAGAAACGGTTAAAAAGATGCATATTTGCTTTCCTTGAGGAAGCCGTACTAGAATCACCCATTTAGCAGATCTGAAATGCAAAAGCCTTAACTTATGTTCATGCCATCCCAAATATCCATGAGATTAGAAACATGACCTTGTCACAAAAATGGATTAATGTTGTACCTCTTTTTCCCATTTTTTTTTCAGACCAGATTAATCAGCTCTCAATTTTTGATATAATCTGTGTCTGTGGACTGAAGCCTGAATGAATGAAGCATGGCAATAAATTGCACTAAGCCATTCTTGTGAGAAAGACTTTTGCTTTGAATAGAGATGAAAGCAGGGTGTTTATCCTTTATGGAAACAATCTTATCTTGAAGTGATCACAAACAAAAGGTCCTGCAGCTATCATTTCTTATGACAAAGACAAGCTGAGAAAGAGAAATGATACTCAATCCACTTTGTTTCATGATAGTTTAAAAGAGCATACAGTCCTGGTTTCCTCCTGTAATCCTTAGTATTGGCAAGTGAAGGTAAAACACAATGGGATTAGTGTTTATACACAGGAAAGAAACTTCCTAAAATTGTGCTCTTAGAGCAACCAGTTCAGCAGTGGATTGTTCTGATCCCACACCTGCTGTTGCTCTTTGCCCCAGTAGTTCTGAGCTCAACCACTGCTGTTGTAATGCCACAGACAGGAACGCCCCTGTACGAGCATCAAATGTGCCCATCTCAGTTGCTTTCAGTGTCTCCAAGTGGGTCTCAGTGGAGCTTTTTATCAGTATCGGCATGGGATATCTTGTTTCGGCATGAGACAAAGGGCTTACTGAGGTCAAAATCTCTCTTCAGCATCACCTGTTTCATCATATATCTTAAAACATCAGCCAGCACAATCACACACACCACTGCTCAGTAGTTTGACATGGTCCTCAGAGAGCCTTTCCCTGGCATCCACTGATCCATCTGCGATACGTCCATTAGTTTTGTTCTGTATTGTGCTTTCACCTCAGTCAAGCAAAAGAATAATTTGCCATCTCTCATAATTCTCTGTGCATTTCTTTCCTGTCTTTCTCTCCTTTTGTAGATGTTTAAGTTTTTACTGGTGGCTTGGTGACTTGCAGGAGCCATCTGGCAGCTCTGTGGTATGCCACGGCTCACACTATACAGTGCTGATCTGTTAGGACTCAGCTGTCAGAAGAGGCAGACTTCTGTCAGGTTCCTCAGCTTCAATTGAGTGCTGGAAAACGCATAGCGTGTGGATAAAATGAACTAAGACAGTAAAACAGTTGCATTACTCAGTACCTGAAAGACCCAGAACAGCTGAAACTTGAGGGAAGCATAAATGTTTTACGATAATGTTTAGGCAACCATTGCCATGCCTTACTGAATGGACAAAGAAACCCCTTTGTAACACTGAACAGTGCAAGGAAAATTGTGCTTGCTTTTCCTGACTGAACCAAGGACCTGAGGCCCCTTCCTGTAAAAAAAAAAAAAAAAAAAAAAAAAAAAAAAGGGGGGGCAGGGNAAAAAAAAAAGAAAAAAAGGGGTGCATGTGAGATCCAAAGCTTAATACAGAACTTGGGAAACTGAAGGAGATTAAAATTTAGAGGCCCTCTTCCAAGATACACTGACAGCAAAAGAGAAGTGAATTGTCTGTAGATGTCTCCAGAATGGTTGTTTGCACAGTTGCCAGATGATGGTGTAGTCAGAACTGGAAACCAGAGTTTATATTGCAGTTGCTCTGAAGAAAACTAATTGTCTTCTGTTCAGAAGGGTAAAGAGGGTTTGATACAGGGAAAGATCAGACACTGCCATGTTTTGAAGTACCTGACTAAGCTTAGACTTTCCTTCGTGTGAATGCTGAGTCTGCTTGCATTTATCCTGAGTTATAGGTAACCCCGAGAATAAGGAATATTGAAGAAATATCCCACCAAACCTCAACCAGTTATTTCAGTGCTGTGAGTGGTTACCAGCTTTTCAACTAGATACCAGAAAAAGCCAGTCATTTTCCGTTGAACACTATAGATAAAATCCACTGCATGAAATGCATCAGTATTCCAGAGTTGGTTAACTGTCCTTAAGTCACACTTCTGTAATAGGGAGGGAGGATGCCTATTTCCTTCTCTTCCTGCTAGGATACCAACCCCAACAGGGGACTTTCAACATTTTAAGGGAACAAAAGAAAATCAAAGACCAGTAGGAGAGCTATATGCAAAGTTTATCCTTTGCAAATGTGTCACAGGGATACAATCTAAGTACTGTATGCACTCAGTACTAAGTCTTGCTCTCATAAGCAAGAAACCATTTATTTTAATGGAATCTGCACTGCTTTAGAGGGATTAAGGTAACTTCTACTGTATCTGCTCTGCACTCTGTGATGATTTTAATAACATCTTTTCATAACCAAGTCCTCAGACATATTTAAACTTAATATTATTCACAAATGAAATGTTCAGTTTACATCTACAGTCACAACACAAGCACCTGCAAAGGGAGGAATCCTAGCCATGTGAACATTTAGAAGGGATACAATGTTCTATCAATGTGTAAAAAGAGGACAGGGCACAATAGAACAAAAGATTACTTTTTTTTATTTCTTCTTGAAGGTTCTATTCCTTCTTTGAATGTAGAACTGGAAGCCCCAAACTCAGCCTTTATTACTTAATTACAGAGTTTTAAATTTAGTTTTCTTTTATTCTTTCTTTGCCAAATTAAGGTTACATATAATGCCTAATAAATCTGGCAAATTACCTGCAAAGCTGATTAAAGATCAAACAGATCCAGAATTCATAGCAGTATTTATACATTATAAAAAAGGGGAAGAGTAATGTATTCAATGAAAAAAGTTATATGAAATAAAGCCTTTTAGCAACACTGCTTTGATCTGTTTGTGTCTAAGCCCACTCACAGCAACTTTTCTTGAAAATTAAGCTAATTTTATATCAAAGAATAAAATGTTCTTGACAACTATAAAAAAATCTTGATAAAAGTATAACTTAGGTTAATGTCCTAAATAGGCGCAAATAAAATATTAATGTTCTTTAAGTTAATGAAGAGGACTCCGCTGGCATTTTACAGAACTTTCTTTCTTTATTGAAATGTGAAAGACAAAAAGAAAAGAATAGAAGATGACATCATTCATTCTCTTTTAAATGGCTTTCATTTGAAAAATATACTTGGAACAGCAGGATTTTTTCAAGCTGTGCAATTGTTACATGATCTTTTTTGTTATTATTATTTTTTGTCAACTGCATCCTTTTATTGTGATCTCAGATGAGATCAGAAATTCCTCAGCTCAGCCTGTGAGCTGTTACAGCACTCAGCAATGGGAGAGTAGGTTGCCAGCATTGCTCTCAATCTGAGGTCTATAGGCAATGTGATAGGAATACAAATAGTATTTAATATCATAGGTATTATGCAATAGGCTTAAAATGCTTCTCTAAAATAATGTTGGTTGGAGTGTTTTTGAGATGCAAACAATTTTTTAGTAAAGACATAACGATTATGGCTACAGAGATCCCTAGGATAGTCTGGGAACGGTTTTCTGGCCCAGAAAACAAGTAGTATAGCACAGCTCAAGTCCTTACAGCTACACTTTCATCCACCACCTCCAAATTATTTGAAAAGGCTGCTGATGCAAGCTAGACTCCCACCTTGCTTGGCCATTTCTTCGGAGAACATTAGGGTACATGGGCAAAAAACTCCAGGGCTAACAATTTAACAGCACAAACCAGACCCTCAGGCTCTGATTAGTTTGTTAATACAGACATAGCCTACACTGAACACCTATTCCATCATCTGGTGTTTTGCTGACTTCTGAAAATAAAGTCCATAAATAAACAGAAGTCTATTTTTGCCTTTCATGTAGTGTGCAATTTATTGCCCTGAAGAGAAGTGCCTCAGGACATCAAGGTGGTAAGTTTTAAAACCAGGAGACCAGTGCCCTCAACGGGACTGAGCAAGCTGAAATTTCTTGTGGTGGTGTCAATAATGATTCCTACCCTATTATGAGAGTTTTGTAGGATCTACCAGACATGTGGTGTGGGAGGATATGTTCCCGTATGCTTGCATGCTGGCACCACTCGATACCTATCAAAACTGTAGAACTAACAGCCCTTTCCAGCTTACTATAACCAAACCTTTCTAAGTTCCCCTTGTAGTTTGGCAACAGCCCCTGAACCCCAGTCAGCAGCACTCAGGCTGTTTCAGCTCTCCAAATACAAGTGGTGAATTGCAGCCAGCTATTATTTTTGTGGCAGTCATTAAATGTCATTTGCAAGCACAGTGTTCTCTGTCCCTGATTTTTCAGGTCATGTCTTAAAATCATATTGCTTATTAATATTATATAAATAATACCGTGAGACAAACCCACTTGTCCATTCTGTTTCATCAAATAATGCATAAAACCTTAAACTTTCACAGTTATAAAGTGCTTGCTATATAATGATGTTTAGTTCTCAAGGAGGAGTTTTCACCATTTGGCCTCAGAACAGTTTGTAAAGGATGGAAATAACATTGCTGCCATCACTGGCCATGAACTTAATGAGCAGGATAATAAAGTAATGTCTCCAGCATCTTTCTGGGATGAACTGAAATGAACTGAAAGCCATGAGCTTCACATTCTATACATATGAGTGTATCAGCTATGGCAGGCGATAATAGAGGTGCCATAAAGCTTTTGTATTATTCACGTAAATGACCACTTCTATCTGCAGATATTGGAAATGCTTGGGAGACCATCTACATGAAGAATTAAGACTAGTCTCCTTGGGCAATGCCTGAATAGACCAAATTCCTGTCAATGCTGAGTGTGCAGGAGAGATCCACACCAGTTGCCATCAGTCAGCATAGTTGCTAAAGCAAACTCTTCATGAATCACAAGGAAAATCCAGAAGGCAGGAGTCAATGTAATCTCCAGAGTACAACATGCCACTTCCCTTCTCTGCGCCAGGAAGTTGCATAGGTGCAGCTACTGCCAGTTCCCCTAAACTGGATCAAGGTTAATCCTAAATGTAGGCAAAGTAACAGTGTTCCTTGCTTCACAGCAGAGATTGCCAAAGCAAAACCACAGGATTAAGATGTAACAGTGTGTTTGAACCAATAGTTTTTCTTTTAATAGAGGTTCATATAAACAGAAGGGAAAGACAAAGGCAACAACCATGATGCGTTCTGAAAATGCAGGTATTTCAGAATATCTGTAGCAGCCAATTAGATTTCTAAAGCATTAAACACACACTTTCTGACAGATGTTTTCTCATGATGCTGTTTGCTCTGCATCACAATCCACGACAGTAAACATGACCAGACCATAAACATGAGTTGTGAGTACAACTCTGATGCAGTAAGTCTCAGAGGCACGAGAACAGCTGTGTCTGAAGGAAGCTGTATTTAACAAAAGGAGAAAAATGCCACAGGTAATTGTAAAAATTTATAGGAGCTTTTGATGAAGGAGAAGTAAATGCTGCTCAGATAAAAGCCCACACCACTTACATACGAGGAGAAATCTCCACTGTCATCTCTAACTGCTGCTTGTGTTAGATATTAGAAAGAAAGGAATGGATTAATGGACTTCCTAATGACCTTCCTGCCTCCATCAGCAATTTAACTTCTGTATCCTGCCTTTCACTCACTGTTGGAAAGTAATTGATACTACACCACGATAGAGATAATCCATCAAGGTTCATCAGGATACAATTTAAAGGTGATCAAAACATCATTCATTCTGGACCTTTCTTTATTCCCTTCAGGCTTGGTACCCTTTAAATCTTTCCAAAGGGGTACCAGTGCATCTCTGTTTCCATAAATGCCAGTATTTCTGTTGTTCTCTGTCACCTTGAACAAAGATCACAAATGCAAACAGCCGGTCTTAAGGAACCAGTAATTTTTCCAGCATTGGAAGCCATCTCAGGATAGGGATTTCACCTTCCTTTCACCACTTTTCTGCTCTAATTAGATATTTTGTGTGTGTTTTGATTTATATTCAGTTGCACATTCACTCCAAGATAAAGAAACATCTGGATTTATACAAATGCATTAAGAGTCGTCCTCAGTTGAACATGTAGAGCATGGGAAGAGATGAGCTTTCATACTCTAGAAATGGTATTAATACTTAACAAACTGAATAAGCGGTTAAAAGGAAAGAAACCAAAATGCATTGAAGACGTCTCTTCTGTTGACAACTATAAAGATGGCAACTGCTATTCCAGCACCTTTCTCTTATTGTGTCTCATTATTTCCAGTGCCATTCTCTTATTGTGTCACATTTTAGCCATGTGCCCAAGTCTTGCTAAGGACCTCTCTTTCATCATAGGATTATCTATGTTCTCAAATGGCAATAGAGAAAACCAGCAGACAACTTAGCAAGTTGAGCATTTTCATCAGGGAACATGAAAATGATAATGTGAGCTGCAGAAGCCACTTTGACACTGGCAGAGGTATGGAAAACAGCAACATCTCCCTCCCTCGTTCCCTCCTACAGGGAGGGGGGAAGCAGGAAGACAGCTGCTCTCCATCCCTGGGCATCCTGAGCCATTCCTGGGACCACACAGCCATGTTCTGTCCCCCTGAGCTCTAGGGCAAGTTGCAAATGAGCTGAAATCAAAAAGTATCGCTAACGGCTGAATCCCTACCTGGAATAAATCTTTACTATGAAGCCTGTGATGATATTTGAGTTCTTTGAACTATATGGAAATGATACAGAGATAATCTTTAATGAAGAGACATACTGACTTCATTGAAGTGTAATTCATGCAGCAGTTAGTGGGGAAAAGTATGATGTTCATGAAAGCAAATAGCTACTTGGAAGCATTGTTTTAAGCGCTTGAGTTTCAGTCTCCAAGAGGAAAATGATATTAAGATTTCTCCCAACAGCTTCACCTCTCTGAACTGTCTGGATGACAAAATGACAACAGCTTTTTTTAAAGGTGGATACAGTTGATTTAGCCAGAAACAGAGAATCAAATAAGCAAATCAATAAATTTTGGCAACTGGATGAAAAACATCTGTTCAGATCACTATAGATACGCTAGCTGTAAATGAAGTTAAACCATACCCAAGCTTAAACCGATGGAATATTTATAAAATTATCTTTTAGGCCATATCTTATATTTTTCCTCTGCAACCAATCAATGTACTCTCTGCAAGAAGTACATGATTGGGATTGTAATTTTGGTATCAATCTTCTTATTCCCATCTATTTGTCTTTCCAATGATGGCAAAATTCTACAGGCTTTAGCATGCAAATGTCCATGGTAAATACACCATATTGGAAGTACTTACACAGAAACAGGACTACTTAATCTTTTTTTATTTAAAAGGAATCTAAATAAGCTTGCCATCTACCAGGGCATGGAGTAGTACCAATAAAAGAGGAACTGGTTACTCCTCAAGAAACATTTAGCCTCTGACCTTGGATGGAAAGATATTAACATTTCTCCTTCGGAGACAACTGACAGACAAGAATTCTCTCTTGGGCCACCCTTTGTGGTGGAATAGAAGAAGTTACATGTCTCACATCCTCCCCTCCTAAAATAGGCGATGCTGGTAGTAGTGAAGGTGAGTGCTTCCATCCCGAGGCAAGTGAAATGTCCATCTGGGGGCTGGATCTGAATCATACCTCGTGTCCTGCCTCCCAGGTTGCTAAATGGGAGAGAGGATGTGCTCAGGTGGCCAAGCTTCACCCTGCAGGCTGAGCACGCCGGGCACTGCTCACTCTGCTGCAAGCTGACAGACTCACTGGTCTCACCAGAAGAGGTGGACATGGGTCTCCCTTCTCAGGAAGCTTTACTTCTTCAGGTATGGGAAGATGTTCATGAGAGGTTGGCTAAGGATGGACACTGTCTTGCTAAGCCAGTGATGAGGGTTTTAAACAAGAGTCATGGGAAAAGTACAAAAGGCCAATGGGTACATGTAAGAACAGCTTAAACTGGACAAGGAACCTGAGACTGGGAGTCAGGGTTGCTTAGAAGAGGGTTGAAGGATGGAGAAGAAGGAAGTGTGTCAGTCCACAGAAAACATGGGGAATAAGATGGGGGGGTTGTAAGGTTTTAGCCAGAACAGAGATTTAATTGGCAAGGATATGGCAAGATAATGCACATGACTCATAAATCAGTATAAATGGATACAAATTAATGCAAATGGCCTGTTCTGGAACAACAGGCAAAGCAATAGAGAGGAAATGCTGGTTAAATTGAAAAAAGAGTATCCAGGCTGCCTCAGTAGGTGTCAGTTACAAACCAGTACACCAGGCAGGGCAGAATCCTCCAGAGCACAAAATGTGGTCCCCCTGGGGGTTTTTAGCTGATCAAATGCCAGATGGAAAAGGAACACAGTAGGACACAGTCTGCCAGGGTCATGACATGCATCATGCACTCTTTCTGGGTGGAACTCAGCTAAAAATCCAACCAGATTTGAATCCAGGTGATTTGCAGAAAATCCAACAGTAAAAGGATTGTGACTACCTGTTCATCTTGTGACTGGATATTGAATATTTTACTTTTTTCACAGAAATGTCAGATAATTCTTTAGACTTTCATCCTGGCATCTAATATTTTCCATGAAAATCTATCCTTTTGTAAAATGAGTATGTGTGAATGTGGAAAGGAAATAAGAACAAAAAGTGGAGTTTTGCTTAACAGAACGTAAAACTGATAATTATTGCTAATATTCATTTGTGATGCATATCACACTGAGCTGCCAAAGAAAATTCTTGCTGCCCTGCAATGTTGAAATGCTTTCCACCGAGATCTGAGTAATTTTTCTTGTCAAGAAAACAATCAGCATGCTTTATTTCGTAGACCGGTTCCACCAACATCACTCGTTCTTCTTCAGGGGTAGAACATGCTCTCTGCTTAACTTTCCCATAGATACCTGCTTAACCTTTTTTTTTTTAAAATACCACACATTGTCACTGTGTGCAATTAACAATCTTCAGCTAAGTGAGGAACTTTATGCACATTTCAGACAGACTGACAGGTGACAGATTTACTTCCCACATTCATACATTGTTATGAAGCACAATTCCCTCACTGAAGACTGACAGCTGCCTGCATTTACAAAGCCAAAGACCTGCTCAGTCTGATTTGCACCAATACACTAGGCAATATTGGGAAAATGTTCCTATTGATTCTTACACCCACACTGTAGGTGATAAAACTGATTAGGTGATCAGGTTTTTCACGCTGCCATAAGCAATTGTCTGATTTAACACCCAGAGTTCCCTAGATCAATTCACAGTTATTTCTGGAGGCTGTTTTGCACTTTTTCCCTGCAAAAGATTAACAAAGTAATGTTGGATACACATTGCATGGCTTCACACTCCTTCCTGTTTGTGATACAGAATTAAAGGTTTATCTTCATATACAGGAGAGTATGTAATAGATTTTTGTAGTTCAATGGCTATTTCACCAGAGGTCAGTTCGTCTAAGGCTTTCTGATAAACCACGTTCTTTTCCCGGTATATGAAGACTTTCCACATGATTGAGCTAACTGAGTCACAAGACTAGCTGGTGTGAGATGTTGAAAAGCAATTTCATTCAACATTGCTGGGGAACTCCACAAAAGAAAGGTCTTCCAGATTAAGACTTTTGTCAAGGATTTTCAATTACTGCCTTGGTTCTGATGATGTGTCTTTTTCCACCATACTAGATGGGACCCTTAGGGATTTCAAAGCAGATAAGAGGAGCTTGCCTGGGGGAAAATGAGAATGAAGTCATTCATCAGTTGATAGTCAAAGAAACTTTTTGAAATTAAGTGAAGGTGACATTTAAAATATTGGATGTATCTGCTTGTCCGGGATATAGTTCTTGGCCTTATTTTGCCTGGCTGCAAATCACACTGAGTTAAATCTCACCCTGCAAGCAGCTCCCTGGAAGCAAGTGGAAATATCCAGCAAGGTATTACTTACTGCCAGAATAAGCACCAGCTTTCGAAGGACATTTACATGTTACTGACTTGTGAAAACATTTTCTTTTTGTTGTCAACAAGGACGTTGGCAGGACGTTTTTCCCAGCACAACAGACAGTCAGTCATCCCAATGGGAACACAAGCCAGCCTTGTCTGGGCTTTGATCTGTGCTGCAGGAGAAACAAGGGGAGGGAGTAAGATCTGCTTAAATTGCTTCTCCTGCCAGTGGAGGGAGGGATGGACCTTGAGACCTGCAAATGGGGGTCCGGTCATCTAACATAAGGGTTTCCCTTATTCCACAGACTGTGTAGATAACTTCAGTGACCCTAAATATAGTTTAACAAGGGAAGATGTTAACTTTAGCCAGTCTTTTTGAAAAAGCGTTGCACACTGACTGAGGAAGAGCTGAAGAATATTGGTAATTTAAAAGACCTGTAATGGACAGACTGTGACTACATTACACGTATATAAAAGAGATAAAAGAGGTCCACAGATATAAAAGAGATCAAGCAAAATGGGGAAAGACTAAGACCTAGAAGTGTATTTCTCTGGGTTGTGAGCTGCTTACTGAAAGTGCATGGGGATAGTTGCTATCTGGATGCAAATCAAACAGCTTTACTCCAAGAATGAAGCTGTGAAGTGGCATACAATCTGCCTGTCTGTGCTCATGTACGCAGGAGGAATATTTTTGAGGGAAAATCCCAAGAATTAGCAGTGGGATTTGCAGTTTCTTGAGAAAACAGAAGAACTGTTGAAGAAACAGGCCCACTCAGATCAGCTAATCTGTGCCCAGAATCTATTAGGCAACATCATTTCTTGTTGTGACAGAACTTGATTTCAATTAAATCGTGAAATGAATGCAAAGCCCCATGTTCCATTATCACTCAATAAATCCACAGCAAATATTTTAATTAAATTATAAGGAGATTAAAATACCTTAGAGATGATAGAATTATGCCTCAGTGTTTGGCATGTGCACATGGGGATTTAAGAAAATGCTGAAAAGAACAGGCAGAAACCTTTTTGCTCTGTGATGAAAAAGAATATACACTTGAAGACAGATGATGAAGATCTGAAAACTGTTAGACAACTCAGATTGTGAAAATTAAAATTCACAGACATTCTGCAATAGAACTGAAAATATAAAATTACAATAAAGTGCTTGTTTTCTAGCAACAGTTTCCATTTTTACCTTTTAAATTATATCATTACATCAAGGTTCTCCCCATTATGAGGACAACTTTCAAAACCACCTAAGTATGAGTTTCTGAATTTCCAGTGATTTATGCAAATCTATACTGGTAATATACAGTCCTCTTATGTATAACACCTTTATCAGATGGGTCTAGCCTAGCTCCTGCCAATGTGGAAGGTGAGCACAATGGGAGTTGACCTGGTTGCTTAAGACAGGGCTTTGGTATCCTGCAAGAGCAGCTATATGAACTGTAGCAAACATCAGTATGCCTAGACATCCACATTTTCTAGTGGGTCAATAAGAAAGACCAAGGACAGACCCTAGGAAGTGTCTGTCTTTAGCTGGGTTTTAGCTAAGAACTTTCCCTTTGGAAAAGGTTTATTGCTGTTATATATAAGCCTGTTGCCTGTACACTTTGGAAGATAGCTTCCAGTCATCAATAGCACATTTTTTCTTTAGTGGACATCTATCCAATTTAGGGCTGAATGTTGTTCCCAGAAAGCATAATTAATTTAGGGTAAGAGGAGCATGTTTGGTGGTCGCAGCTTGCAAAGCATTTCTTGACATTATCTTAACCGACAGGCCCGGGGATCCCAGGCCTGATTCCCTGCCCTGTGGGGTGTGCCTGTTCAGAGCCACCTGGAGGAGGTGCAGGCCCATTTGCCTGGATCCTGGGGTCCCTTCTAGAAAACCCTGTGGAACAGTGCCACCCCAGCACCATGTGTAAGTTGCTGGATGCAAAGGCCAAGGCCAATGAGGAGGGCAAAAGTGTCATCCATTGAACAACATTGAGCTTTTCGGGTCTTGCAGGAACAAAGCGTATGTTGGGCAATAATCTTTATCTTGTCTCCACAAGCAAACAGAAACCCAGGAAACTGCACATTTTTGCCAATCCTTAGGCAAAGATTGTGCCCCTACCCGCTGGTGGGCTCTATCAGTGCCAGAGTCAGTTTCACGGCACCCTCAGCAATGAGGTCACCCAGCCCTTCGTCACATGCCAGAGAGACAATGAAGGCCATCATAACATACTTCAGCTCTGCAGCCTTTATGGGAAGGGCACCCTGTACCTTCACTGAGCTGCTGGGTCCCGGTGGGACAAACCAGTGCTGTACAGACTGCCCAGCACGGGCTCAGATAGCTACCACTGGAGTGTCAGGCACAGCTGATAACCCAGACAATCTTCCCTCACTCATCCCCACTGTCCTCCACTCCTCTGTTGGCAGATGGTTACAAAAACCAGCGAATTCGCTTAATACAGGGTATTGCACTAGAGTCCTGGGTTGCGCAAATAGCAGGGTGTGGGGGTAAGACTTAATCCAGAGATCTCTTACGGGGAGAGAAGTGGAGCCTGGTAGCCTGCACACTGCCATCTTTGAGGTTTCTTGCTTTTCTAATATAATATCGCCAGCGGGGGAAGAATGCTGAGACTTACTCTGAAAACCATGAGTAGCAAAGCGAGTGCAACATGTGTAAGGGGAAAGGGAGAAAGAACGCAGCTCGGGAGTACTACAGATGATAACTCTGTTCCAGAGTTCATCAATATGTATGATCACAGGAAAACCATGAGAGAAATACACACCAGATTTTAAGATTACAAGTGTTTTATCAAACAATAAGAAATAACCTCAACAGGATAATATCACTGGCAAACTGTTAAGATATTCTTATGTTGCGTAACTAAATCGTTATTCATAACCAGCAGGAATCATTAAGGAACTCTGCATGCAGCCCACTGACATGTCTGCTTTGGTGTCACCAGTATCACATTTCAAATGTTCAATTCACTGATATTCCTTCTGAAGGTAGAGAAAAATATCATATTTATCAAAGGTTCCCTTGTCATGGCAAAGGAACAGACACAGCATCAACTCTATTATTGCTAAGGTAAAGTTTAGCATAAAATTATCATCTGCAATGATACTCAGTGATTAATAGTCTTAGAACATCCCTAGCCAAAATCCCTGTGGTCAAACTTATTATGAAATGACTACCAATAGCTATTAGTACTGGTTTGAAATTAAAATCAGTGACTGATGGCTCAAAAGATAACATAAACTCTCCCCATAAAATAACTTCAGAATATATTTTTCTACAGAGGAAAATTATCATTTTCAACTGACATTGAAACATGAGAACTACTAAAAAAATGTCCCACATTCATTCTCTTCACTCAGAGAAATAATTTTTGTGCCCTCTTTCCGATAAAAAAGGACTGAAATAAATTAAATTAAAATATGAATATGTTAATGAAGAGCAACGTCAGATTACTATTGCTCTTCCTGAAAAAATCGCAACATACAATCATAGAGTCACAAAATATTTTAGGTTGGAAGAAATGCTAAAAATCATCAAATCCAACCATTAACAAAGCAATGCCAAGACCACCACTAAACCAT
>VYZM01013941.1:74108-142789 GCA_013398915.1 Dromas ardeola | reverse complement strand
GGCAGCATTCTTGTAATCTTCTATCTTCTATTGCAGTAGATGTTACAAATGTTCATGTGTGTCTAGAAAAGTCCCTGTTTATCTGCATTAAATCACCGAAGACAACTGAAAGAAGGAATGTCCACCTAAGAGTTGAGATGAACAATAATTAAAAGGTAGCTCAACTTCTGTATCAGAATTTCCCAATATACTTTTTTTACAGAAATGGAATAAAATACTGTGCTATAATCATGTAAATGGTTTTCTTAAAGAAGGTGAAAGCAACTACTTCAGCTTTAGATACATTATTTTGTCCCAGGCTGCTTGCATGACACCTAAGGAGTACACGGCTTTGATTTCCTGATGAGAAACGCTTTCCTTTCCATCCCAAGTTCTTTGCTACTTTACCTCAGAGAGAGAAAACTGTGTGTGGCACGCCTTTTGCAGAGGTGAGATGGGTACTGTACCTGACTCAGACTCGGACCTGGCTCTGTAAACCAAGATAAAAACCCTGGGAACACCTATACCAAGTTGCTCCTCACAATAGCCTCGGAAAAGGATAAAAATGGGGCAGGAGGAATGATGCTGGCCCAGCCTCTGGCACTGCATGGATCAGAGACTTCCTGAATGAGGAGGGTCTTGCGAGTCAACAGAATTGTCCAGTTGCTTTCTGAACCCGTTTAACTTCCACGGCATTCCACAGCGAGGTGTTCCCAGGTTAGCTATGCTTTATGTGCAGACCTATTGTTGCTGCTTTTCCTGCTTGGACCCTGCCACCCGTTTGGCTTGTTTGGTACTCTTCCCAGCTGCAGTTCTTGGTTTGGAAGAAACAGTGAGCCACTGGTTTCCTTGGATGATTTATCTTCTCCATATTTTCATAGGTTTATCAATTGCTGATAATCTGTTAGTCATTAGTGGGAGCAGACTTCGTATCAGAAAAACATGTTATGACTTAGACTCACATTTTTTAAACCCAACTGAAAATATTGTGTTGGCATTGGTGTTGTGCTTGATATCTCCAGCTGAAATGAAGATATTGTCCTACAGCCTGCATTGAGTAGAGCTTGGAGCTTTGTGGTCTTTTCTGAGAGTCATGGAGGATGAAATTAAGAACAAATCTATTTTTGATCAACATAAATCACTAGTAAACAAGCCTGCATGTTCTCTACTGAACTTGTTTCAGTATTGGCCAATTGAAATACTTGAAAATCATTTCAGTGCAATAACAAGACGTACTAAAAGTATCTTAGCCTGGAAGTGTGCAGTCAAAACGTGGCAAAGCAGGAAATGGGAGCACAGGCGAAAGAAGCAATTGAATGTGCCCAGAAATAAAGTGAAGAGCTAATCATAGAACCATAGAACATAGAATGTGTTGGGTTGGAAGGGACCTTTAAAGGTCATCCAGTCCAACCATACTCAGCATGGTTTTACAACCTACGTTCAGAGCCTGGTCCATCATGCCTAATCATACCCATGGGACAGGACTTGGTGAATGCAAAGTGCTTCCCATCTTTTCAAGGTGCCTGCAGTACCCTTTAAGCCAAACAGGTTTGCCACTGCCTCAGAAAACACTGCATTTTTATCTAGCAATCAAGTCACATAGATCCTACGCTAGCTGTGGTTCTGGCACTTACGTTATATGATGGTTGTTTGAGTTTTTTGCCTGTTTGTGTTGATTAATGTAATTTCTGTCATGTAATTTTCATCTATGGGACCGTGGCTGGAGTTGCAGGGTGGCCATAGGTGAGTCTTAAGGAGTAGTGGATGTGCATTTTGGTTTGGAAACTTTTTGGTTCCATAGTCGATCTTAAAGTCCTTATTGCTGAGTCTAACACTCTAGTCTCCTTCACAAAAATTGTCTACAGAATTGAAGACAGGGCAAAAGAAACCACACTAATTCAGAACAAAGTGGATTTTAGTTTTGCTGTTGGAATACCTTTTATCTTCTTCCAATCTTTTCTAGGAATGCCCATCTAAAAACTTGAGTAAATAAAATTGTGTGTTAAACAAGGGAATATACAGCACACCTGGTATCTAGAAATGATGCATTTTTTTCTTAAGTAGGTAAGCCCTGTCCTTAAAATTTCACATACTGTCCTTTAATAAAGAAGCTCACATTTAAATTGGAGAAGACAGAAGTCCATCTTTCTCCTTAGGGAATCTGATGTTGCTGCTCTCAGATTTACTGTCAGAGGGTCATACAATTATTTCTCAGAGTGAAGGACCTTTTCAAATTACTTGTGTGCTGAATAAATTCACCTTGAAATAGACGGAGCCGTTTACTTTTCACTTTGAGCAGGAGGCCAGCTTTGATGGAGTCTGCGTGTCTTAGACTTTTCAAACAATCTTTATCACATTGCTCCAGCTAACTATCTGCACAAAGTGAATCCTACCCTACAGATCAGTATGCTGTACAGCTAAAAAGAAAATAATGTTAAAAAGCTCCAGATGTTTCAACTGATGAAATGAAAGAAAGAGCTCAGCAAAGCTCAGCACTGTACACACCAATCTTCGCTCATCATTTTTCTCTGCTCCCTCTCTCTGGTCTTGTTTCTTGTCTTTCACTCAAGATTTACACTGTAAACAGTCTGAAGCAAGGACAAGTTGCTGTGATGTTTCCTGGTTTCCTGGCAAACTCACCTGGGTCTTGACTTGCATCCAAAGCTCCTAGAAGCTGCTACTGCAGTTCAAGCAAGGGCTATTAATTCCAGATGCTCCAAAAATAGTTCTGGAACTTCATGATAAAATGGGGAGTGTCCTATTAAGGAAAGGTTTATTGCTATTATCCATAATCTAAATTGCCACCCTCAATTGCTTGAACTTTTCCTGTTTTGATGGACTAGATTACCTGATTTTCATCTGAGCCTTCTGTAAACCCTTGAGTCACCAGTGCTAACAAAACCAAAAGGCATGTATTTGTTATAGAATGAAAGCAGCGACCTAGGTTCTGTGCAAGTTCATCCTGGTTTGAGATGGACACTACACGAATGTAGTAGAATAGGACTGCCCACACTCAACACCATTCAGGCTGCAGTCACCATGAGTAGCTGCAGGTGGCAATCCTGATACCTTCTGATGTGATCAAGGCATTTGGGTACCTGCTTCCGCTTTGGTTTCAGTGGGATTAGAACACCTGACTCTCTTTAAATTCTTTGCGGATCCGCACTGACAAAAACCACACTAGGAAATTACAGACAATTAACAAAAGGCCAGATAAACAACTGAAGCTATTGACCATTTTGTAGGCTATCCCCTGCATCCTTGTAAAATGCTCTGTGGTTGACTGTGCAGCTTGCCAGATGTCAGATACAAAGCCCGTGACAGATTGCAGATAGTTTTACCCAAAGATTGTCAGTGTAATTTTCACACTTCTTCTGGAGTTTGGGGGGAAAGAAGCATCTACTACTGCGCCTGCGGCAGTAGAACAGGCCGTTGTATGGTAATTTGGGAGCCTGGTTTCATGCAAGGCTGAATTCCTAGGTTAGTTTGGTCAACCCTCCCTTTTCTTTTCTGTCTTGGCTTCTGTACCTGTAGAAAGGCGGTGCTGATACTGACCTGAGTTGTGAAATGCTTAACCTTATATATCTCTCTGACTGCTATTGTTATCATAACTCATAGCTCGGTTGGGTATGTTTTGTTCTCTTTCACTTTCCAAAACTGCTTGAAAGTTATTCTCAGTATGTCCCTAGCAGCAGCGCCATGGCTGTATAGAATTGCATCCAAGCATTTGTTGGCGTGATCTGCACGACCTTCCGCACATGTGCTCCTCGTTGCTATCAAAGGTGTGACAGTGCAGCTCAGGACTAGGCAGGGAGGACTCAGGCCTCGCTGCTCCATGTGTAAAAAGATGCAGACAGAAAAAGAGAGATTTTTATCTCTGTGAGAATGGCTTGAATTGCCACTCAGCAGCTTTGGTGGATGACCTTCACATCAGGGAAGAGACTGGTCTACACTGAGTGTATTTTACTCCTGTTCAGAGAAAAACCACATAATGTTTTAGCTTCATTTTGTCACAAAAAATAGGTTCCAGAAAGAGAGAGGCCAGTAAACTATCTGCCTTAGAGAAGGGGAAAGGGGAGAAATTCAGCACTGGTTTATATATTTGTCTGTGGCAAACCTCTAGAGCTTTGCTTTTTGAGATGGCGAGGGTGTGGTGGTACAGTTTTTTTTGTAATGGAAACCATTATTTACGCGACACTTAGACCACAACGCTCATTTCACTCATTAACTCAGCAACATTAAGACTGGTCTCCAGACAATGGGAGTTAGATATTCAGCGTATTGTTGTTGCCATTCCTATGCCGTTTATGCAATGGAAGATGTTTGCATATTACATTTGTCACAGACAAGTATGGGGTATCAGATGTAGTGGTATTATTTTAAAATAGAACTGGAAAATGCAACTAAATATGCTCAGCTGCAGAATGCTTTGGATTTTCTAAACTGAAAATTCCCATAATCTTATAAGAATGTGGTGCAATGTGAAAGTTAATGGCCCAGGGGACTGGTGAAGGGAAACAAGGTTTCTTAACTCTTGATAAATAACACAAATCAAACCCAGCTTGATCATGTCTGAAAGTCCCTATTATTCTCAGATTTACTTGTATTTTGTTTTGTTTTGGTTGTGGTTGGACTATATGAATTTATGATCCAGTTTCCCAAATAAAAAGGTGACTCATTCTGATTTAAAAAAGAAATCTGAGTTGAAACTGGAGAGCAAACGTTTTTTAATGTACTAGCATAAAATAAGGGCTTGCTCACCCTCCCTCTTGGAATGAACACTCCTAAATGTATCCTCCCTGGGGGAAACCTTTCTGCACTCCAGGATGAAGTGGCTGCACTGGAAGTCAAGTCTGCACTCATCTGCAGCTTGGGTGCATTCTCAAAAGGTTTGCTGCACCTTTGACATGCAAGGGAGTATTGCTAACCTGTGGGGAATATCTCAATAGGAACCTGGCGGGATGGGAAGTGGTGGGTGAGTGATCCCGGGTTGCTCTACATCGTAGCAGAAACTGAGCTAGTTCAGCCCTAGGGCCACATTGTGCTTGAAGGTAGTATATTTTGAGAAATTATATTTTATATGTTTTAATGAGGAGGATGGTGAATTTAAAAAAATCTGAGGAGGAGCATTGGAAGGGTATGTAAAAATCCTCAAGTCTGGAAATGGAGCAGGTAATGCTAAAAGACAGTATGGTTGAGGTAAAATATACTGCAATTTGGTTCTGCTATGTAAAATAAGCTTTTGATTTATGGAGTGTCAAAAATGTAGATTTCTATGCCTTTCACGATGAATTTTTTTGGCAAATTTTTGGATGAAAATGATTATGGGAAAAATGTTCAGAATATAATTATGGCTTTGCTGAAGAATTGAGGGCTCTTTAAAGATGTTTTTTGCTTGTATCTGCCATTGCTGCTGTCATAGTGCCTCGCTGAACTACTGGGTGGCCCCAGCTGTTCTGTATATTTTACCCCCACCCCTCCTCCAGGGAGTAAAAGCACAATTTGGCCCAATACTTGCTAGAAATGAATTGATTCCACTGCAGACTCCATGCAGTACATGCTGAGATGATTAAATAAGGACTATAAACTGTTGTAATAAAATATCATGATTTGAAGTAGGGATAATCATCTTCGGTTTGTGGTAGGACAGCACCTATGGGGTCCTGGCCCATAACGCCAATAAAAATGATAATACAGAACATCCTTCATGCAACTTTGCTTCTTTTGGGAGGCAAAGTCCAGCTGAAAGTATTTTGAATACTGGTTATTTGAATGAAAGTATTTTTATTTCTAGCTTCTGCAATTAGAACAGTGAAATTTGAGTGGGAACATTTTTCTACCAGAGAAAGCTTAGCCTACAATTTAGTCTCAATTTATTTGGTTAGAAGAGCTGAACAACAAGACTTTGGGGGCATCCACTGGTTACTAACCTCACGGTGAACTGTTTGCGGTGCATCTATTTTTTTAGCATTTAGCATCCCTCTTGTAAATATACCGTGGACCCCCTCAAAGGACTTATTGTTGCCTCCTCTGCTTTGGACACCAAGGGAGGAGGAACCTCACCCCGTTCACGAAACTGATGTCAGCCTCACCCGAAGACCCCATGCTGATCATTCCCTCTGAGGACCTGGGCTTGGTATCGGTGTATTTCAGAGCACCAGGTGAATCCCTTCTCTTCAAATCTGACCTTTCTTACTGTTTGAGCATTGCATACCCTTCATTATTAACAACAGTCCATTTAAAACAGCCACTTCTCCGTTGTCAGAAATTTGTAGTTTTCACAGAGGCCATGGATAAACCATAAATGCATTAAGGTTTGCGTGCTTAGCTCTTCCTGGAGGCTATTGTGAATGCAAATCCCAGGCTGAACAGGAACACATCAGTATTGCCTCTGAGGTATGGGAGTGGGCAATGGCTGTAGTTGAGTGACTGGAAAGATTTTATGCCCAGCAAGCCACTTATTCTTATCTTGCTGTAGTATGTAGCGATTAAAGATATTAATTAACACTTCCCTCAGCACTACATAAGGTCTGCATTATGGTGCGCATCTACAGCAGGCTTTTGAGGGAGAAGACATTAGTGCCAGGAGGTGGTGACCTACAAGGAGCATCCCTAGTCTTCATGCTTTGATCACTCAGTGGGCTTCCTCGCTGTATACAGCCTCTACAGATATGGGTCAGATCCTGATTTGGTAAAAATCCATGTAGCATTACTCCAGTGAGCCCATTCTAGCTTATACAAGCCGGGGACCTGGTCCTGTACGCTCTCTAGCTGCTCTGAGCTAACACTGCTGGCTGCCTTCAACGCTGTATTCCCTTCCTGCCATTAGTGGAACTATAATTAAGCTTCTGCCATCGTTTGCTGCCCTTTTCTACACATACACCCTCCTACATCTTTTGGAGGAATGTTCCCTTAGCAAAACAGTTTGCATGTCAATTGCTGATACAACATTGTGTTCTTGATGCCATGAGGTTATATTAGCACTTATATTTGTGTTCACAAGGGTTGCTTGCATACATAAAGCCTGTGAGTGTTTCAGAATTGGGGCCATAGTATGCAGTGTTACTGGGCAATAATCTTATGATGTAACCATAAACCTCGATTGTCTGTTTAATATCTCAGATGTTTCAATTTGCATTTCGTTAAAACTTGGCAAAAGGTTATCAGCTCAGATCCAAAATTCTCACAAAAATTGTTCTAATATGTAAAGTAAGTTTTGATTTATGGAGTGACAAAAATGTAAATTTCTAAGCATTTCAGTTTATTTTTTTGCCAAACTTAAGACTAAAATGACTTTTTTTAAAGTGAAATGATTCTGCATGTAGTTATTTTCATGACTGTGGAGTAAAAGCACTTGAAGATGTCAATTTAACTGCATTTACAAATAATTCTTATAAAGAGTGTTACTTCCCAGGAAATGAAAAAGATGTCTCTACTGATCTTATTGAGAGGAAGATCTGTAGACAGAATATGGTATTATTTTTGCAGGGAACCTGAGTATAAAATTTTCTATAAATATTTTATTTATATAAATAAATATATATTTATTTATTTTATATTATGTATTGTATATATTTTACATTTATATAAATAAATGTAAATATATATAAATGTAAAATACATTTACTATTACTAAAATTATATATTCCTCTTGATCTCTTCATGAAAGCTCTTTACTCATTTCAGAGGAGTTTTGCATTATAAAATATGACAAATCATGGTTGTGTAACACTTGTTGTGAAAGAGCAGGGTAAAGATATGTAATATTTCAGAGGAGACTTGTTTTGCAATAGGAATAACTTTGACCATTGAGGAAAAGATTAATTTCATGTTGCGTTTACTGATGGAGTATCACTGAAATTACCAGACTTCCAGCGTATATACATAGATAGATTTTATAGAAGAAATGTATAACAGCAGATTGCCTTTGATAGCATAAAATTTGAACATTGGGCTAGTCTCTGATTTGTACTAGTAGATTAGAGAGAGTATCAACACCTCACATAAAAATCCTCAATTTAAATTCAATTCTCAGCTTTTCCTTTAAGATACACAGAAACATGATATTTCTTTCATAAATCCCTACTTTGTTGTTGTTTTATACATGAAACAGGCAATGGGGTCTCTTGTGTTTAATCATTTTAATTAAAAGTGTGAATTTTGCCAGTTGCATCAGCTGGTCTATCATTTTCTACGGAAGGATTTCTGCTGTGAAATTGGTTTTAAATCTGGTTACCTTTTAATATTTGAAATCCTCAAAAAGTGTTAGGATTTAAAGAGAAAAATATAACCCATTAACTTTGCTTTTAATAATGGAAGGATATTATTTAAATTTGATATTTTGCAACAAGTCTTCTAAAATACTCATGGGGTGGGGTGTGAGGAACAAAGCCTCACTCAGTGTACTTGTAGGCACAACTTCTCTAGATAAAGCTTGAAATATCTCATGCAAGAAATGTCAGCGTTTCCAAATTCTTTTCCCCCAGTGAAACAAATAAAAAAAAATAAAATGAGAAAAGGAACATTTTCACACAGCAGGGAAAGGATTCTGAGGAGTTTTGAATGGGAAATGTCAAAACAGAAAGTGTAACTGTTTCAGTTTTCCATTTCTTTTCATTTTGATTCAAGATGAGATTTTTCATTTTGATTATCTCCATCACAGAATGAAAAGCCTTTGTCAAAACTGCCATTTTCACATGAAAAAGTTTCAAGTTCTAAAAATCACCTTTTTCCGGTGAGAAATCTTGTTGACTGAGGCAGCTGGACCAGTTGAACTACAACCAACAGCTGTCCATGAGTCACGTGAGGGTCTCGGGGAGGCTCCGCTGGCCGTTCCCACCAGCTCTGCGCCTCCACTGGGGCAGCCTCCCAAAGGAGGTTTAGTCTGAGTCCAATGAGTTGAAGGGACCAGCTGGCTTTGGGTGGGTGTCAGGCATTGTCAGGTGGCAATGTCACCCTGCAGCGTTTTGAGGGCAGGCAAGGAAAGGGGAGTCGGGCAAGGGAAGACGTGTGGCCCCAAGGCCTTTCCTTCATCAGGTCCTCTGGGAGGCAATGAGCAAGCAAGGCTCGATATGACAGATATGCCGTCCCTCCTGCATCTACAAACCATCTCATTTGATGAAAGGGGTCCTTATTTGAAGACTCCCTGAAGGCAGTTGATCAGAGAGTTTCTCACAGACTTGTATTTCTGAAATGTCAGGCGCTGTGCTGACGTTTTTGGGTTTGACGCTTTCATATGTTTCAGCCATGGAGCAGTCAGGAATGAAGGACAAATCTGTGGGTTCCTCCCTCGCTCCCTCTGTCCTTCGCTTGCCTGCACCCATGCGGGAGCAGGGCTGTCTCCTCCTCACCATGTTGTATGGGAAGCAACAACCCCATTTCTGGCAGAGCCAGGGCAGGCGGAGAAGTCTCAGGACAGACGCTGCAAGCTTCATCCCCAGTGGGAAGACTGGCATCCCTGCATGGTCCCCAGCCTAGCTGCGCCTATCTTGTCCCCATCTACCTGGAGACGTCCCATGAGAAGCGACATCAGTCCTCTGTATGGGGACAGTTGTGTGATGCTCCTCTGGGAATGCCAGCTGTATGTGGGGGTCTGAAGGGCTACTCTGGTGGTGACAACAGGACCCCCCAGGTTGCTTTCACTGGACAGACTTGTTCTTCTTCAAGGCTTTTAAAGTGCGTGCATACATGCAATGACTCTCCTTGAAAAAAGGAAGATATGTCATAAGGAACCCAATTCCCTTGCTGTACAAGAACAGGATAGGGTCTTACAAACCCTAAAGACACAGAAGGTACTACAATAACTAGCCACATATGCTCCTGATCCTTTAGTTATTTACATGTTTAACATCTCATTGATCTCACCAGGATGAGTGACATGATTTTAGTAAAATATGTGAATGCAATTTGCAGGATGCTTTATAAAAGTGAAGTTCAGCTTTTGGTGACAAAACCACAGCTAGAATTTTTTTTGTATGCAAGAGGAAAAAAACCCCTCAACCTTTCCCAATCTCAAACTCTGTTCAATCTTTCCCCCATATAAATAGACTATTTTTAACTTTTCCTTATTGCATTCCTGATACTGTAGGCAAACCGGTTACTGTATGTACTTTGTCACTGTGATCTGCTTAGGAAAGTAGTATATATTTTTAATATATATGTTTTTTATATTTATACGTATAGTATTTAAATGTGTATATACATATTTAAAAGTAAAAATCTGGTGGTTTTTTTTTCAATTTCCTTTAGTTACAGCAGAGAGAAAAAAAAAATCTTGGATTTTTAAATGCTTATGAGCCTTGCTTTTAGATCTCATGATAAAGCTTATTTTTCCATAGGAGTGTATGTGTCTGAAATTTAATGCTAGTTGCTCATTTTGCAGAACTTTCATCCTGGCAAAGTTCGCATGAGTTCAGCAGGTCTCAGGAGTGTTCACCTAAGCTGTATTTATGTGAGTTTGAATATACTTAGGAAATCTCTGTCTAAACAATATCATCATCATCACCACCGTCATTCAGCCCCCAAGCCTTTCCCTATTAACAGTCTGTGGGCCTTACCTCCTCTTTAATATGTCGATTACATTTGATAATGCCCTTGCTTACAACTGTCCAAGTCGATAACATCTGAGTAAACATCTTTGCCCAAATAATCAGCCATGTCTTTATTGGTTCTTGGTGCATGTAGCACACCAAATTATTCTTTGCATTAGCGTAAACAAAAGAAATGCAGTTTAAGAAATATTAGTATGTTTTCCCTATATTTGTGTTAATTATAAGTGCACCATACTCAAGAACTGATATAACTTTATTGTACAGAAGCCTTCAACTAAAACAGTATTTATTGTGAAAGATGATTGCAGTTTCAATAACAACTCCTTCTTATTACTTAAAAAACATATATTTAGCCAGATACCATGAACACTAAGTTTAGTTCACTTGGCAGCACTTTAACCAACGCTTTTATAATCTTTGTATTTAAAATCCCAAATAAGCCATAATTCACTGGCCATGCTGCGTAGTGACTGTATGTATCCTATGTTTTAGAATAAAAGTATAAAATTACAGAGATATGATCAATTATTTAAAAAAAATGTAAATGTAGTGAAATGGTGTAGAAGAGAACCGCACTGGTCTTCATTACTCTGAAAACAGAAATTGCTGGGAAGCACGGGAAAAAGCAATCTGAAAAGAAATGGTTCCTGCGGAGAAATGGCTTTTCTACAAATGGCACTGAGTGAATTCAAAAGAAAGTGGCTAACGAAGCATTTCCTAATAACAAGCCAAGGGTGTTTCATACCCTTTCATCTTTAGAATTACAAATGTAAAGTAAATGTACTCAGTTTTATCACAGGATTACTTACTGGAGCCTGTTTTCCTTTGGGACTGAGAGTGGTGTATAGTATAGTATGTTGTGTGAGAATCCCTCACTGCTGCAAGAGGCCACCTCTTCTGAATGACATGGGGGGACAATCAGCATCCACTTGCATGAGAGCCCTTCTGTCACCTTCATCTAAAATGCTCCCCTACAGCCAAGAGTTGGGAGAAGTTTGGGAAAATACGTAGCGCACTCTTGTTGAAATACAACTTAGAATATTTTGGTTTCTTCCTTCTCAAATGAATGAACTTTGAAGGCCCTTTGAAGGAGCCCTTCTTTTCTAAGTTCCTGTAAAAAAAGGGGGTTTTACACACTGTGCTTGCAGGGTGGATGTCCCTTTGGATTCAAGTGGGAGGTGGGACAGATTGTCTGTGTGCTAGCAGTGCCCCACTCATGTTGCTGGCCAAGGGCTGGCAAGAAGGGAGCAGAGCCAGGTCCTTTAAAGCATCTCCTCCGAGTTGTCCTGCTTCATGCAGTTCATTCTGGAGCAGAACAGAGAAGGGTTCTACCTCCACTGAGGAGGGATGAACTCCCTCAGTTAAATGCTTAATTAAGGGTAAAGACTCCCACAGAGCATTTAATCTGGATTTGTATATCCTGATAGCACAGAGTGGATGAGTGAAACTTTTCAACTTACCTTGCTATGAATTTAAATCATTCATTTCAGAAATGTGGCCATGTGGAATAAACCAAAGCTTTCCTCTAGAAGGGAAATACTTAACAATGGCCAAATGATAGGAGATACGTGTGCAGTCACCTGATAAACATAGGGCTTTATAAAAACACAACATTTTGAAATTTTGGTTGACTTGGTGAGAATTAGGAACATGAACTATTATAGATTATCTTTTGAGGCTTGGTTATAGGAATGAGCTAATATTTCGATATTTTGGGCTTATGTTGTGTTTTTTTCCAAATTTCTAAGATGGACAACATAAAAATAAACTAAAAAGAAGTGGCGCTACCTAGTGGGTAAGGAAACAAACTCGATCCTCTAACTGATCGCTGAAGTAACAGTGCCTTCCTCCTTTGTTATTCAGCTTCCCGTCTGTAAAGCAGCATAAAATTGCTGACCTCTGAAGGAGCTGGGGACCTCTTGAGGGAAGTGACCACTCAAGACAAAGGTATTTTGGAGACAGTGCCCCAGGGACGGTCTTCTAATTACATTTCCCTTAAGCTTGGTGTTGGTGAGGGGTGTGGGGAGTGTTCATGTTGTTTTGGTTCTTCCGTTGGATGATTTGTTAAGGATATGGGATTGCTTATTAATATTGTTTTGTGGCTTTTTTACCACATTCAAAGGCAGTGGAAGCTGTTGGCTGTCCTCAGTCAACTTGGTTGAAGCAGTAAAGGCCTCAAGGATAATTAATTTCCTACATGTTTTAGGAATATATGTAGTTGGTTAGAGCAGAAAGGCTCTGTCGGTTTTGACAGATGGAAAGGATGTGGTATGAACACGCATGTTACCAGGCATCAGAGGATGAGTGTGCCTGGAGAAACTGTACTGTACGGGCCAGGTACCTGCAATATTTGACTAGCAGCTCACGGCCCAAGGCCCTGAGAGCTCAGGCTTTGTTATTTCCAGTGCTGTTGGAAATGCATGGTAATTTTACTCAGGTTGCACATTTGCTGCTAAAAATGCTAGTCATACTGTCCACCCCAGTCCTGTCTTCCCAGTCCCACCCCAGTGATTGTGACAGCACCAGTATACACACTGTGGAGCAGCCGAGTGGCTTGGTCTGTCCAAAACTGGATTTTTTTTGCCAGGTTAGTCTGTAGCTTGATGATACCCTTGATCTAGTCCCTGAGACAGTTGTGTCAGTGTTGGTACTGGCCCAAGGGATGAGCAGGAGCCTGGACCAGGGGTGGGACTGCCCCTTTTGGTACCTTTAGCTAATCATGACATCGAACGCTGGGGCTCCCAGTAAGCTATTTGTTTGTTGTGTGGTTGCCCTGGCTTCTTTTCTGCTCCTGTTTCGGGTAAACCATTGTTAGCATCAGAAAAGTCGCCCTGTATCTTTGTTGCAAGCCTTTTGGGTGAAGAGCAGCAGCTTTGCACTTGTGAATTCTCTTCTGTTCCTCCTAACCATATTCTAATTTGGAGTTTCTCATCTTTCTGTTTAACAGGAAAGATGCCTGCTCTAAAAATATAGAATATGGCTCCAGATCCCTGTTCTGAGAACAGCTGGTCACGTTCAAAATGAATGCCTAAAGAAAATAGCAAATTTGAAAAGAAATGTGAATTTCTGAATTCTGGCAAGTGAAAGGCTGGCCTGAGGTAAGCCAGCCAATTCCTGGATGACTCCAGCGCCAGTGCGAGCGCCAGCACTTTTGCCTTCTCTCTTTCGCTGCAGAGCTGGTGCTAAGGTTTAGGTTTCGCATAAACCGTTCCCCAAATGGTTAGTTCTGGAAATAACAGCCCAGTTCCAACGATGACACAGGTGACATTTTCAAAATCAAAAACTGGGACAGTTCTGTAGTGACATTTTTAGGGTCTCAAAATATCCCTGCAAAAGACGAACGTATGCTTAAAAAAACATGCTGATGTCACTACTGCCAGTGTCTGCTTCAACAGCGATACATACATACTTCCCTGAGCACAAGGTTTTTTCCAGTTGCTTTAATTCTAAGTAAATTGTGTCATGAAACACCAAAAGTGCTGCTAACATTCATTCTGGTCTTGTCTGAATCATGAGGCTGAACCAATTTAACTTAAATTAGTTCAGTAAACCAGCGGAACAAGTATGCAGAGTCTCCTGGATTGTTTAAACTCATTATCTTCTAGTCCATACGTTTGATCGGGTATACGATAGCTGGCCACAGCTCGGGTTTTAAATGTCATGTAGGCATTTACGCACAAGGCTGCCTGGGTATGAAATGACACAACTGCACAAGCCGCCGCGAGTGTGCGAAGGCTCGTGTCTCGAAGGGAGCCGTGCAGGGGGCTGCGCTCAGCAGGCTGCCCGGCCCACCCCAGCTCCCGGCACAGGCTGCGCTCAAGCCTTTGCTCCTGCTTGTTTCAGGGGAATGTTTTGACTCTGTTTTTGCAGCTAGGAAGAAATAAAACATTTTTGAGTTTAGATTGAAAGTTAAAAGCTTGTATACCTTTGATGTGCTGGAAGAAGCTCCTGGGCTGCAGAGCTGTCCTATGGGGCAAGGGGAGTCTTGCTAAAGTGTCAGCAGTCCTTTTATTTTAACAATTAGAAACTAAAATAGTTTTTCACAAAAACTCACAAGTTGCACTAATTAGAAGCGGCGCTTTCCTGTCTGTCATCAAAATACAGTAAATCCTGGAGATTCTGTGAGGCATACGGTGTTTGGGACAACATGTCGGAGATAAGATATCTCTGCTAATGAAGTACAGAACATGTTCCCCTTGGGGATTGCAAAGCGCTCTGTGAGCAGAGAAAATTGAATTGTCATGACAGCTTTGTGAAAGAAGTGGTTTTGCCCCAACTTGCAGATAACCTCTGAGCTCAAGATTCTTGGTGTGAATTGCCTGGCATGGTGCAAGGCACATGGGTGGACGGGAGCCAGGCCCTGCCGAAGCCTCGGCCATCCTTCCTTGGCAGGGCTGAGCATGCAGGGGGGCCAGGGTGTGAGCCGCCAAGGAGGAGCCCGCGCCGCTCAGCAGCCTGCTGGGAGGAGCTGCAGGGCTCCCAGGAGTCAGCAAATGTACCGAACTCATTTGCCCAGACCCCTTAGCTTAAGGACGACTGCTTAAAGTACTTTACAATGTTAAGTGTACACAGCAAAAGGTGACAGGTACACAGAAGTAAATTGTAAGCATCTTAAACGTACCGGCTCTACCCCTCATTACAAAATGGCTTTTCTGCTGATGGGTATTTCCTACAGTGTTTGTCAAACAGTAGGTTCATGGCTTAGTCAGGGACAAAGTTATTAAGGACATAAAACGCCATCTGGATGATGCTAATAAACATAAAACCTAACCTTCAGATACACTGCTGCAGTGACCAGACTGCGCCAGACCAGATTACCCTTTGTTTGTGTTAAAATCTGAGCCCTCTACTAACCCTCTTGGCTGCCCAACCTCATATATTTTATTCTGAAAACCTAAAATGTGGTTATTCCAATGAGACAACGAAGTGACCTGTCCCTGGCATCTTACTGGAACACTGTCTTAAAAGGGCTGATTTCCTAGTAGAGTTTCTTTTTCAGTTTCTAAACAGTTGGTGGTTGTTTTTTAACTTTTATTTAGGATTTCTGCTTCTCAGTTTAGTTGGCAGTTCATGCGGAGAGGAAAAAAAAATTAAAACCCTCTTGCAAGCTGAAAAAACCCAAACCTACCCTTTAAATGCATTTTGGACTTGTTTATACAAGAAAATGATGGGATTTTCCATTCAAAATCTATTCTGTGCTGTAGGAATGGCCTAGCTATCACTTTACTCCTGGTACCTCTTGCAGAGTGTATCACGGTAAGGGAGAGAGAAGGCTATGCGGGCCTAACCCTAAGCTATCTAACATTAAAGGATGGGTTTCCTCTGCAGGAAGGGTTTGGTTTTCTTCCTACGACAGGACATGGTTTGTCAAATAAATTTGTGCTTACCACTAGAAACTTGCTACTGAAAGCCAGCATTCGCTGACAAACATCACAGAGGCATTGTGGTTTATTGTTCTAAATACAACTGCTTTGCAGATACCAGGTGAGAAGTGCAAGCAAAGGGCAGCCATTTCGGTTGCCCCCAACAGTGCTGACCTCTACAAGGTTTGAAGACAGGAACTGGCATCGGCTCCAGCTGAGCAGTCAGTGCCTTGGACTGCCAGGACTTATCCTGAAACCAACGGCTCAGCTTACAGTCCGGTACCACACACCCTGCACCAGGCCATCAGAGTCTCACCCCTGTTGGCAGCAGCATAAATAAATGTCTGCCTCTTCACCCGCCCAGGCCGAACTGAGCAGACCTCTAGACAAATTCAGCTTCATGTGTTATTCAGTGCTATGAGACTGTGAGGAAGATGCACACATTAAGGTGTCCAAATCTGATGCCAGAACGAGTCAGATGATTCCCAAATGAGCATGCACATGTGCGAGAATGAAAATGTTACACTTAAAAAGGACAGAAAGTGAAGTTTGCTGTCTAATCGGAGGCTTCTCCATGCTGTCAGGCTGATTTGCAGCTTTGTATATGGCATGTTAAAATAGGCAGGACAATTGGAAGGTAACTATTAACCTAGCCCAAGCTTCCAACACAACCCAGCAGTAGAGTGGTTAAATAGGTTTGCCACTGTCACTTGGTACTTGTCAAATAGTGTAATTGTTTGAAGAAATAAATCATGAAACACTGTAAGCCATGCCATGCAAATTGCTGTGCAAACAGCAGCAAAGGCTTGACCACTTGGCAGCATTAGTACATGCCCACAGGCCTGAGCAGTAAGCCTGGCATGGGGAAATTGCAGCTATAGGCACGTGTATCTTCTTTTTCTCCCTTCTCTGTACAGGCTCAGTATTAGAAAAATGTTTCCTGCAGGAGTAAAAGGTATTTTCACTGTGCCTGCCTGACGATTGTAGGGATAGTTCTGGGTGCAAGAGTGCAAGTAGCGAACTCTCACTCTGTGAAATGGTGTCGGTGTTAATTAATCCTCTGCACTTTTACACCTCTGTTCTGACCATCATTTAATGCTTACTGTACATACTTTTGTTCTGTAAGTTTGAAAGTATTCCCTTCCTTTCCCCCCAGAGAATTCAGCTGCTGGAGGTCTGTTCTCTATCTGTCTCTTTGCTCGTAGTGCCACTGCATCATGAGCACCCCTCATCCCCACTGAGTAGATGAGCATAGATGAAGCTTTCCTGAGGCCATAATCATTTTCTTGTGTCTCATACAAACCCACAGGGAAGAGCTGCCGCTCCTATCTGTGTCCAGTCTCAAAGGAAAGAAAGAGTCGGACAGTTTTAAGGAAGCGCAGTGAGGGAAGGTTGGTGTTTCAGTGCGGGGTGCAGGCTTCCACCTGGACATGTGTTCTTGGCTCCCCCAGCCCACCCCAGCCTGAGTTGGGCTTCTCAGTGCCATGCAGCAGCTCGGGACAAGGCTGCTTCCCCCAGTGCAGTGACCTGTGTGCGGAGAGCACTTGGTTTCTTGTCGCAACTTGTGTACTCTGCGTTTGGGATGTTTTTTTGTGTATTTCTGGTCAAACACAAGGTGTAAATAATGTGAAAATGCTTAGGCAGTAGTATAAGCTCAACTAAACCAATTTCTACTCACAAACTTTTAATACTAGTAAGCCATTTGGTAAAAATCTTCATTTGTCTGAAGCCATTAGGGGTGTATGACACTCGAACAAAAGTAACGTTTCTGGTTTTCATCCGATATATACTTTGGCTCAGATCTTATGTTCCTTTTCAAGAATATATTGCCTCTAGTTGTCTCCATGTGTAGTGGATTTAGCTCCAGGTGGAAGAAAGTAGCAATTTTTGCAAACAAAAAAATTCATCCTTATGAAAATCGGTTGCAATTTAATAATTCATAGAGTAATATTCAGAACAAGAAACATCAGAATAGAACTTAACTAAATATTCATAGTTTGGGAATATCCATGTTTACTTGCTAACACTTTTTGCGAAATATGAGCCCAAATATAGGAAATCTGTGCTATTATTCATTACAATTAAATGGGCTTTGGTTCTCAGAGACTCCAGCTAAAATCTGCACTCTGGTGAACAAGTCTGTGCTAGATTATTTAGTGTCTGCTATTAATAAATATTTCATTGTGGTGATGGAAAATATTTCTTCTGCTTTGTGATACAAGCCCATTTTTTGCATCCTGAACAATATTTAAGGCCCTTTTTTTTCTCTTTTTTCCCGGGGATAGGACTTTTCGTGCACAGGCAGCTGCTGATCTGATTTAACAGCCTGTATTCGGGTTAGTTGGCTGGTGCGATTGAGACGATGTGGTAGGCTGGGGAAGGCAAATGGAAGAGGTGATAAGGAGCCCAAATCATCCTTGGGAAACTGTCCCCTCCTTCAGTGATACTGAGATACTGGTGAATTCAGACAAGGCTCCTGACCTTAAACCAGGATTTCAGATGGAGAGGCCTTTTCAGTTAGTGGTCTTTTTAAGGCCGATGGAAAACAAGTGAGTTTTCCAAAAGCCATTTTCAATGGAAACGTTCCTTTGCCAGAGATACCATGAGTAATCGCTTCCTGCCACCAGAATGGGACTCTATTGTGTGTCAGAGAAGTGAGACGAAGTAGGAGACCTGGCCAAAACATCTTTGTGTTTCACCATACAGACTTGGGAAACCAAGGAAATTTATGACAAAAACATCTTTTTTGCCTCATTTTAATCAAAACCTTCATGGGAAAATAAAGGGGCAGGAGGGGAGGCTCTGGTAAAGAAGGGGCAGGCAGTGGTTTTCCTGACCAGGTCAGCTTCCTTGGCTCTAGGACCAGGAGGTCCTCTGTCCTGCAGGACTTGCTGACTTTCCCTTTTCTTGGTTGATGAATGCAGTGGGCCACAGTGATCATACGGACCCAGGGATTCGTTCTGTGCCACAAGCAATAATGCAAATCCTGAGGTATTTATGCATGCTCTTTTCTGGTCTTGGCAAGGTGGCTTCTCCGGAAGGTTTCTCTGACTGTGCAGTCCCCTCTATTGATATCTTTATATAGGGGCTGTGCACTGGCTAGGGGTAATGTAATGTGGGAGTCAGATTCATCCCTAGATGATAATCCAGCACTCATAGAAACTGTCAGAAATCGTCTCTCTTCCTCAATAAGAGTAAGAGCAAGCCCACCTCCGGCAGCTGGCTGAGATTCCCACTTTCTTTGGCTGCCCTTAGAGTCATCGATTTTCATGTTGAGTTTGTTGTTTGTTATTTTTAAAAGGTTAGTGACAGTCAAAGGAGCAACTGCAAGGTAACAGTGCTCTGGGTGCAGCAAAGATGCGTGTGGAAGTTCAGCACTTCCTATGCCTGTCTTGAGGGCTGGATGTGAATCAGGTGCTTGCCGCAAGCCCCGTGACCGGGCACTCTTACAGATTCAACAGAAGATGCAGAGGAGGAAAGCACAGATGCAGGGAAACAAAATGCCTCCTCCCGCTTCTCACCGCAGAGCTGGCCAAAGCAGTGTTGCCTCTTGCCTCCTGGTCCATTCCCTGCCTTGGGCTGTGTTGCTTCTTCAGTGTTACAGTGTCCAACATAACTGAAGCTCAGTATTTATCTGTATACATTGCACAGTGTGTGTTTACGGCAGAGGTCTGTGCTGGGAGGCTATAGGCACTTTAATTATTTCAGTACAGGCACTTGCGGAAGAGACGGCGATAGCTCACACAATCTACCCTCTTGCTCTTTAGGCAATACTGTAATGTTTTTTCTGACATCCAAGTCTAATAGCTGCTTAGGAATCCAAAACTTAAAGGTTGATGGTGTTTTCTAATTCCTCCATTATTCAGACAATTGATTCCATTTCCTAACTGAAGAAACTGGCTTTTTGTGTTGAATTAACCGTGTTCCAATGTCCTTTCATTATTTATGTTCATTAATGAACAATCCCCTCTCCCGCCCTATGACCTCCCATTTACCCATAATGTAGTGGCCATTATGTCCCGATACCAAAATCACACACCCTTAACTGTTTTTAATAATCTGCGTGTGGTCTGTCTGGCTGTTCTGTCTGTCTGGCACAAGTTTCCAAGGCTATTAAAAAGGAAAAATAGCATTGGCTCCTGTCAATGAGACTGGAGAAGATTTTCAAGGTCAAATCCTGCAGCAAACTGCTTTCTTTCACAAATGTGAGAGACTTGTAAGGAACCCATTCACGTGATAAATATTTATGATTTGGGAGGAGGAATTCAAGAGTAAGCAAAATCTTCTGAAACTGACTATCGTGTGAATTTTGTGGGGAGAAGGATGGGAAGAAAATTAAGGGGAAAAACCTTCAGCAATTTTAATCATTTCAATTGCATTTTCTCAGCAATTTACTTTTCACTTGGGAAAAATCCTTTTCCATTGGAAATAGTGAATGGGAGGGGAATTTTTTTCCTTTCTGGCCTAAGTTCCTTATATTAAGCCTGTAAATCCTGAAGTGGGACTCTCTCAGTGCAAAATACTATTGCACTAATGGATTTGTTGGCATCCCTCAAAGCTGAGGGACTACATGAATTTGCCAGTGTATGGATCTGCTTTCCTTCATTCCAAGTTTCTCAGCTGACATGGAAAGCATATATGTTTTCTTGAGGTAAACTGAGATTTTGACCCAGGGGAGGAGTAAATTCTTACTCTTTTTTCCTTTCTTCATGTAGAACCCTAAGGAGATGGAGACCATTCCCTTTAGATTTGAATATGTTTCTTTGCCAAGAGCATTATCTTGGTTTAAGGGATGAAGTGCATTGAGTAAATGTCCCTTACCTGTTATCGGAGAGTTTGAACCCCAAGTATCCTAGAAGAGACTGGCCGGATCTTCTCATTAGCAGCTGACGATTCTAGGAAAGTCTGGAAGCACGAGTCAGCCTGATTTCTGTGCAGTCTGATTTATCTGTGGGATTCTGACTTCTTTTTTTTTTTCCCCCCATCAAAAATGCTTCAGCTCTTTTTAGTGGTCCTTCTGTGACTTGGACTTTTCCTTAAAAAATGAAATTCAATTAAATTTTAAAATCTGACTATTCAGAAGCTTTTAGTGGAAAACATTGTCCCCCTAACAGAGACATTCCTTTGGGGATGCTGAAGCATCGGCTCAGCCATGTCTGATGGAAACAGATGGGGAAATTTCATATTCCCAAATAGTAAGGCTTTCAGTTTAGCTCGGTTTGACTTTATGCTCTATTTGTGCATAATCCAAACATACTCCTGCATGGACTTAGATTGTTAGTCTGGCAATATCCTCCAAGATACACCTTTTGCAAAGTTTTTCGTGGGTTTTAGCAGTTACAATAGTAAGCACGGGTATTTGTGCTTCTATGGCAGATGAAACTTTCTTTAAGCCAATGAGGAAAGTGAAGAAAAAAAGTAGTTGTTTATACACAGCAATAAAAGCTTTAAAATATTTTTGTATTAAAAAATAATAATCCTGCTACCCCAAGAAAGTTAGCCAGAAATTCATATATTAAAGCCCAGGTTTTTCAGTTTTAGTGCAAAATGTAAAAGGAAAACATGTTTGCAAAATGTGAAAGGAAAACAGTTTGAGTAGCCCACCAACACAATCATCATGTTCCTCTGCCAAGTCCAGGGGGACCCAGGGGACAGGGCATGCAGGACATCATGCACCAGTGCCAGCAGGCTCCAAAGATACCCTTCCTCTGCGCATCTCAAACCTCCATGCCGTCCCCTGCCCCTCCTTTCTTTCACCTCCCTTCTCAGGACACGCTTCTTTTAAACCTTGTTCTTCATCTTGCTGTCTCCCTGGCCTCCTCAAAGACTGCTCATGCCTTCTGTTTTTGCCATGATCTCCAGCACCTGGAGGACCTGCATGTTCTTCCAGAGACCCGAGATCCAGGCCAAAGAAAGAGACAGCAAAATCCCCAGGACAACAGAGCACTTGTATTCAGCCTCACCCCCTCCAATTTTCTAATATTGTCATGTAAAACCAAAGCTTTCCTTGCGGTGCTCTCAAAATATGGAAAATATCTCGTGCTGAGCATCCTGAGGGTCCAGCATGGTATATGGCATTTAGGAGCCCCAGTGTACTACTGCTGATGACTTCTGTCCTGGAGGAAACATAAAACACAAATTACTTGTATCTAAGCTGCAGAAAAAAAATTAAGTTGCCAAAAATCTAAAGGAAAAATTATGTCTTCTACTTGCTTTATTTAATGATTTGTAAACAAATCAACTGCTTTGTTGAGAATAATGACTTCAAATCTGAGAATCTTAGAATAAAGGATTTGACATGGGACCTGCAGTCTATCGTAGTGACAAAGTTAAAGCCCCTGTCTTCTTGACACTGACTGTGAGATAGCCTCGGTGTGTTCCTCCTGAGTGGATGAGAAGGTGTTTTATCAGTTACAAATAACGTTTGGCAACGCTAAGGTAAATGCAGTTCAACTCTGAGTGGAGAGATTTATGCAGTGACAAGGTCAATGATGTTATTTTACATTAACATTTACTTAATACCGCTATTTATTTGATTAGTGCTTGCTCTGTGTACCCTGGGTAGAGGAAAAATGGTAAGTACCTGCCAATAAGTGCGACAGAGGAAAGGAAGGAGCGGTGTGCCGGTGCTGATGCACTGCCCCATCACTCTGCTCCACTCCCAAGCGGGGCTGGCTTTGGATGTGTCAACTTCCCCTGGCTTCTTCAAAACTGCTGCACAAGGGGAGGCAATATGCGGTGCAACATTTCCCATCTGCATCATTGCTTTCTAAAAAAATTGTGATAAGAAGCAGGGAAATGATTTGTGAATCAGATGCACGTTTCAAATCGTGATTATTAGTCATTTATTAGGAATGTATTTTTTACTTTTTAAAATTTTTTAGAGATTTTACTTTTTTTAGGCTTGAGGAAAAGCAAACTCGTAGATGGCAAAGATTTCACAATGCTTCCTGTTTTCAAACCATTTATAGTTTATCTGGAGGAAATCACAGATACAAACCCGATATGCTGCAGTTAGTCTTGAAATGGCTCTTTTTCTCATCCTCTTGTTCGATTTCGGAAAAGAAGTCAGATAAATAACTTTAACTGTTAGTATTGTAAGTTATTGTAACTTTTACTGTTAGTGTAGTAAGGTTAGTATTCCCTACAAATGGCAGCCATGATCCATGTCCAGCTGGATGTTTGCTCTGCTGGACGATGGTCAGGATGTGGGTGAAGTGGAGCCCTGCTCTCGCTGGGGTCTGCAGGCTCCCCAGGCCAGGACCACCCCTGTGAGCTATGCGCTTCAGGACCTTCCCTGAGGAAATGCTTCTGGTTGTGTACGCAAGGCCCAAACTCCAAGTAGGGAAAAGGAATGGGAAGGGAACTGCATTGTGGTACATAGACCTGACTGCCTTAAGTCGCAGTCTTGATAGAGACCCTGCCAGCATCTTCCTTCTGCTCCCAGCACCTTCTCAGTTTTGCTCCCATCTCCTCAGGGCATGTCCTGCCATTGGCAGCAGGGGATGGTGGTACATCCTATCTGTGTGTGGTGGAGCTCACCTTGAAACCACAGAATATTGCACTGTGGGCTTTGTTTTCCAGTGCTTAGAGACCAGAGCATGCACCCAGGCAAGCTAGCATCAACTGACTGTTTATTCTGAGATGACAGGCAGAAAGCCTCTTTCAGTCCTGCTCTCATAACAATTTTCCTCCAACTCTGTTTCTGCTTGATGTGAGTCCTAGAGATGAAGCCTGCAACTGGGGGCAAGCTCTGTTCTTGGGTCAGCAGTGCTGCATGAAGACCTTACAGCCCCACCACAGGTCCCAGCTATCCTGGTCTCACCTAAGGTCCATGGTTAGGTTCAGGTCCATGGTTAGGAAAGCTGTGTCTTTGGCTTTGTGTCATTCACTATTCACATGGTTTGGGTGATTATTTGCACGTGAGATGGTTGACCTGACAGTGCTGGTGGCTGCCTGACATCAAGCATAACAAGCACACAGGGAATTTACAATACTTGGGGAGCCAGCAGCCAGGTTCAAGTTTGCAGAAGTTAAAAACTCTCACTTCGCAAATAATTTTTGCCCATTAGTTTGTGTATGTCACTGAAATAAGAATAACCTTTTCCACTTTCTATTCCCTCTGAAGGAAACCGTGCTAATAATTAAACCGTGTGCCAGGACATTTAAGGAAGAGCAGATACTGAGCTGAATTCTAAAGAAAAGTGTAACAAAAAGCAAAACTGTGTTTTCTGTCTAATTTTCTCAGATGTTAGGGCCTATTTATGATCTCCCTCATGCCTCAGAAACCTCTCTGAAATCAACACATATGTGCTGTCATGCAACCTGGTTAAATTTAGCAGGGGATGAATTTTCATTTAGGACAACTGTTTGCTCAAAGCTGATATTGTTTCAGTTTCAGGAGGAGCTCTGGGTTTAGTTGTTACTAATCTGCCACCTGGAGAGCTGCGTGATCATCTAGATAATGTGTCCCGCAAGTTCTTTGTATGCATTGGCACAGAGAGTTCCTGCTGCCCCACGACCGCGGGCGGCATCAGGGGCCAGATCCTCAGCTGGGCTGTCCAGACCGACCCCTCCCCAGAGCCGTTAGGGCTACGCCAGTTTGCACCAGCTCAGGGTATGATCCTTCCTGCAAATGGCACCTGCAAGTTAAACCAAGAAGTTTCCAGTATTATTTTGAAGTGTTCAAAATGTGGGGTATAAGACAGCCAAAGCGCAGGAGGAAGTAGGCTTTTCCTAAGTTCACCACCACTGAGTGACTCCTTGTTTTCCAGAGAACGGAAGTTACGTGTCCCTTGCAAAGTCAGCAAGCCAAACCAGCCTTAAATCTGCCTCTTCAGCTTGCTTGTGAGGAGCAGGTTCACAAGGAGCTGAAGCAAGCCTTGCTGAGCACGAGCACACGGCTGCTCTTACCTCTAGCGCTAGTGCTCCAGCCCTCGACCTGTCCTCTGAGCCAACAGCTTTTCCTGGCCGCAAAATCTGCTGCTGCATGCATTTAATCCTGAGGAAAAGGGGACTAATGATAACAGCCGAAGGGGGAGACTTTCACCAGACATGAGAGAGCAGTCTCACCCCACCCAATGGTGCTGTGCTGGTGCATGTACCTAAGAAACCACTCTGTTATTTTTCTAATTTTACATTAGGCGGTACTGCCTTCACAGCTTTCATTTTTGTTGGAAAACAGTACTTAATATACTACCTTTTAGTGAACATTACTGTTTCGATAAATGTGGATGTGTACACACAAGAGAGAGTATATGAATAGTAACAGCTGGAATTTAATTTAATAAATGAACATAGAAAATGCAGGGCTGACTAGTGAGGTGAATTATTGGCTTTTTCATCATTGACATTGTGAGCCACATCCAATCCAGACAAGAGAAAAATCTTTTGATTAAATGTAAGGAGTCATAAAGGAAATTCAAGTACAAGTGGGCCAGTTCTGTTTCATGGTTGCCGCGCGGAGGCTGCAGGAGGTCCCAGGTGTATTACCAACTGCTGGTGAAACATTAGGGACCTGTGGCTATGGACTCACACAATCTGGACCCCACCTTTAAGGATGCTGTCCCAGTATGCTGTATTAGAAACCAGAATCTGAGACAAGCTTCTCGAGCAATTTCCCTCACCCTAACTTACATAGCAGCAACTCCAGGAAACTGGGGGGGGGGAAGTTGTGGGGGTTTTGAGGTTTGGGGTTTTTTTTAATCTAAAGTATCAGCAGACTCCTAACCAAGGGGATTGGTTTTTGTAAATTTGAGATTAAACAGAGATGGCAGTTTGGACATCCTAAGGAATTTTTTTAAATAAGGGCATTTTCATTGTTTGCCATCATTACTTTCCCCTAAGAGAGGATGGTGTTACAATATGTGAGAACGACTTGGTCTAGAAGTTTTGCATCTGTTTTATCTATTTGCTCTTGCTGTGAACTAGTGCATTTGATTAAAGTTTTTAAGCTGTATGCTTACTGTTGGAGCTCTTCTGTTTGAAGTGTTAGGAGTCTGAAAACTTCATTGGCTACTTTAAATCTTAGGTACTTAAACCCTGCAAGGAAGTTATTTTTGTTGGCCATTTCTCAAGCACCAGCAGTGTGCTCGGTGATGTGTGAAATGCTAATATCAGGAAACTTTCTTTCTCAAATAATTTACACTAGAGTAGGAACAGATTCAATAAGACAAGGTGAAGCCCCAGGCCCCTGTCACAAAGTCAACAGGAGATATTTTCTTCCTCCTTAACACAGGGTGGTTTTTTTATTTCATAGTAAGGCGTTTTGGAAGAAGCGATCTTCCGAAACATCAGGCTTGTGCAGTGCATTGCGTGTATTTTCATGTCTCTGGTGGGAAGGGAAAGCAGCTAACAGGCAAGGGAGAGCCTGGCTTGGTGTGGTTTGGGGGTTAGGAGGACTAAAACCTCTGTAGTCCTGGCTCTGCGTTGCCCTTGTGCTGCGTGGGTGCTGAGCACCTCCCCTGCAGCAAGGTAGCGTTTGTACTAACTCTGCAGTGGCGTCTGCAGCTACTCATGGCACAGATGACAGGTTAGATCTGCTTCAAGTGTCCCAGAAGTCCCTGGACTTGTCACTTCTCCAAGTTTAAAGATATACTTGAAGATTCTAAAAATATTGCATCTTCCCACAAAAAAGTAATAAATTGAAAACTGTTAAGATTCATTAAGGGCACTCGCCCTGACCATGCCTAAAATCAAGGGAGCGTCCACTTATAAGAGTACATATTCTTCCTATTTTAACCCACACAAATCGCACTCATAACTTCCCCTGACAGACACTGTCTCTATAAATAAGTCCCCGTCACCTCCCCCGGGTACAATAACACAGTATACTAGAGGTGTCAAACATACGGCCCATAGGCCAGATCAGCCCACATATGTACTCAGAACTGACAGAATCTAATCTTTCATCTGAAGAAAACGAAATCTCTAGACCTCAGAGTTTAAAAAAAAAAAAAAAAAAAGAAAAAAGAAAAAACTGGCTTCGGCAAGGAGTTGAAACTAAGGAGTTCAGTAACATCTGCTTGAATCTGCGGGCAGCCAGACACAGGGATGAAGGGCAGGAATTTGTTGTTGACTTCATTGCGACGTCGATGCTTTGGGACGATTATCAAGCCTCACGTTTCTTTCTCTGGCTGAGAGACCATAGTTCAATTTAACACCCTGAAGAAAACATTAATGTTCATTTATGGCTAGTTAACTGCTTGTTATATATCTTTTGCCAACACAATTACTGAAAAGAATTTCCCTACGTGATGCTTATTCCTCCTTTTCCTTTTGCATTCCCATGAATCTGCAACCACCATCACGGTCTGTTTCTGGCTTCATTTTGCTGGGCTAAACTGTCCTCAGGATTGCACTTCCTTGGTCTCCTTAATAGCCTTTCTCTTGACCTATTTTATCTTTCCTGAACATGGGTGGTGATAAAAATTTACTGTGCTTCTGGTGAGGTCTCCTGTCCTTGAACAGGGCTGTTACTGCTGCCTTATCTCTGGGGGAATTACCTTCCCTCACCTGCCACAGCAGGCTCCTGCTTTTCTCAAGGCCAAGTTGTGCTGGTGACTCATGCTTGTCCTGTGACCAGCCAGTACCTCCAGGCCTTTCTCATCCTCTGTCATTCTCTGCCGATGAGCTCCCAGGGCACAGCAGTGATGCTGCTCCGAATCCTTGCAGCTTATGGTCAGGTGCGTTGTGCTATTGAATCCCACCCCATTTTCTATCACTCCAGTCATCCAGCTCTTCCAGTTCTCCTCCTCTGGAGCAGAAATATCCATCCTATGCACTCTTCTTCTCCACCTTTGTTGTGTTCATCCAGCCATGGATGAACGCTTGTTAAAAAAGGATGTTTAGGATTTTTTTTATGTCAGGTTTTTAAATACAGATTTCTTGACTCTTACTGATTTCATTGTGTAACAAAAAGAAAAACAGTAGTGGAAAATGGAATTGTTTTCTCTTGCAAAATTATTTGGGGTTTGTTATTTCAAAGGGTTACCATTTTGACATAGAAAAATACAGTATGGGTATTTCTTTGATAAAATGCAATGGTTCCCTTGGTGCCCCAGTTAGGTTGGGAGAAATTCCGTTATCTGGGGCCGGAGACACCACTGAGACGTGCACTTCCCCAAAGCACATGCACCCAAAGCGGCAGCAGTACCAAGAAGCCAAAGTATTAAGTTCTGCTCCTTGCCCTAGTCAAGTCTTTGTGAGCCCTGACTTGATCACAGGAAATTCATGTCAGTACAAATAATGCTGTTATCTAAAGAACACTGTTGGCCTCTGGTGATTAAGGGCTTTACCTGTAATGTTGTAAATGCACTAAGATGTCTCCTCCTACGTGAGATATTTGTGAGACTGTGGGAATCTGATTTTTCCTGATCAGGTCTCAAAGCTGGTTAAAGGGACTCCTTCTGCTTTCTTCCTTTCATGTACAAAATGGTTTTAGCTGTTCAGTGCTCTCAATTCCTTATTCAGTAGTGAGGGAGTTATGCCGTGCTCCATGAACTGTCTTGATGGGTTTTTATAGTATTTAAGAACTGCTTCTGTTTATAAAAAGTGGTGTATTCCCAGGCACAGACATTTAGGGCACATGTAACCTTTTCAGCCGTAAACGAGGAGAATCCTATTGGGGCGAAACTGGAAACCATCACACCCACAGTGAAAACACCTTCATAAAGTATCAACAGGAAAGTGAAGGCTGGGACTCTTACTTTACATTCTCATTTAGGAGGCAGAGGCATTCGACATTGTCTCACTCAAAACTTTACCAGGGGAAAAATCATCAAGATAGATCTGTTTTCAACCACGATGTTTAGGTTGTTTTTCATTTTCTGTCAGGTTATTTCTACAATGAGACTTTTGCACGAGGCATAGAGCACAGGCCAATATACCATATTCATCGGGGCTCGGAAAACCAAAATTACTTTATTTTTGACCCTTGAAAGTTTCTGATATCTCCATTTGGTTTGGATTTTCCCAACCTCGAACATGATGCTGTAGCTGAGTAAAACATATGGTCCTAATAGATATTCAGTCCAGATGTTAGTTGTCTAATATGTATCCTGAACGGCTGTGCCGAGCAGCATATAAGAAAAGCTGGTGGAGCAGTTAAATAAGGAACATGCACATTCCAGTATTCTCACCAGTTTACGAAAGTTAAGAGTTCCAGATTGCAATACCTCCGGTTCTGTCACTTTGAATTTCTGGGAAATGTTAAGAGCATGAAGCTTGCTGTACATGCTAAGAGCAGGCGGGGAACAGGCCCACCTGAAACCTGAGCATAAACGCGAAGCTGCAAGTTGCTCCACGCTAGATGTGAGAAGTGCTCAGATGTTTGTGGTCTCCTGGTGCAATCGAAGGTTGGATAGCAGCTCGCTGTCCAGACAGGCTTGGAAAGGGCGTTAGTCTGAGAGAAAACTTTACTCTTAGTGAGGGAGGGGAAAATTTCCCACTGCACCTTTTGAACCCAGAGGCTGGTCTCTGCTACGCTTGAGCAGTGGCTATGCGTGGTAAAGATTTTAATTCTGGTAGACTACATGAAACTGGTGATGGACAAAGAGAAAGAGCATTAATGCTGCTGCCAAGGGAAAGGCTGCTCTCCGAGCGGCAGCCTGAATGCCCCCCACCAGTGGGAAGAGCTTCAGTCAGAGCTTACATACTGCTCAGCACAAGAAAATCCCACCACAAATTACAAAGCCAAAGAGGCCTTCATGTTTTCCCTGCTGCTCGGAGAGCTATTTATATTTTAGTGTTTGACATAGCACGTAAGCTGAGAACAGACCTGCTTTTCTTCTCCCATACTGTGTCTTCTTCTTGCTGAGGTGATGCTGGGGCTTCTGGGCAGTCCCATGCTGCTAATTACTGGCGTGAGGAAAAAGAGACTTGTGAGCAGGACTTGTGCATGGCTGAATACAGCCAAACGGGTTCACAGCAACTTGAAGTAGCCTGAGACATCTGGCATGTCCTTCATTCCCTTTTCTTTGGCTAGAGCTGAGAAATGACAAATCTGTGTGATACTTAACTGTTCTTTAGTTCTCTGGGTTAGATTTTTAATTCAAGAATAGAGACAGGACTACATCCACTGGATTTCTTTAAAAAGACAAAAGGTTAAAAAAACCCCCATCTCTCCTTATTCTTTCAGTTCATCAGGAAGATTCACTCCCTGTAACAACCTCCCATAAACTGTGACCAGGTGAGGGTCTTGACCTTACTCCCCAAGTCCTGTCGGCTCAAGCCTTGTTTTGATTTCCATGGATGTAGGACCCCACGTCAGGAGATAAAGTAAATGGCTTTATAGTTTTAACCTGTGAGTGCAACTTACTTAGGAAGGAAATTAGCAGCTTCAAACACATGCACAGGTACACACAAACCCTCTTATTATTCAAGAAAACATGAAAGTAGTTTCAGAGTTACAAGTTTATTGACTGGGAAGTCAATAAAAAGGATTAGCTTTTAAGATTAACAGTAAAACTTGATTGCTGCTTTCAGCAGCTAACCTAATAATTTCAGGAACAGAGACTCTGGGAGCTGTAGATCACATACAAAAAATTGGTGAACATCTTTGAAAATTAATGTTTTTTACACATGGATGGAAATAATTTAAGCCACATAAAGCAGCCTAGATATGCTCTACTGTGTGTGGTTTTTCTCCTTGTCAAATAGAGAAAAGAAGACTTTGACCTTTTTTGGAACAAAAGGAGAGGGTTTTCTTTATGAGAAGTACTCTTTAGTGATTAAGTACAAGTGTCTCATTGTGTTAATTCTCAAGGTCTATGCTTATTAATGTTCAATTGTTGATTAAAGGCATTGTCTGCAATTAATGCCTGTCACTGATGTTTACACGTGATGATGGTATTTCATCAGAAAAGGTAATACTGTTAATAAGTCACAGCCCTGAGAAATAAGCAGAGGGTAAGTGCCACACCGAAGCCATTGATCACATACACATGCTATTGGGTACTAAGCTGGACTCTTGCAGATTGTCCCTGTGCTTGCTCACAAAGGCTTTGCCTGCTCTGCAGACAGGTGGGTTTCTGCTTTTGGATTAGCCCAGGGAAGTGATGGAAGGGATGCAAGAGGGAACCTGACAACAGAGCTGACTGGTTCCCAATAGCAATCTTCTAATGGTAGGCTTCTGGGATGAACACTATGGTTGCCTGTGCTGAAAAGCACGTGAGCAGCTCTCTGAATTCCTTCTCAGTGGCCTTCAGAAGAATGTATTTGACTTTTCTCACAGGCTTTCACAATTCTGCCTCACCACCTTTGAAAGACTTTTTAAAATATGCGATAATTTGAGGCAGTACTGTCCCCATGCATGCTTGTGTTTCAACCTGTAGTGTAGCTGTGTGTCTTTCCTGTATTGTGTTAACAAGTTGACTGTGGGTCCCTGAATGCTGAAGGGAATTTGCGCTTCTCAGCTCCCTCAGCCTCAAGCAAAATTGTGGGTTTGAGGTAAAGCTCTCCAAAAACATCCCATAAGAATAATGCAAAAGAAGGTTTGAGTTTTCTCTTCTGAGATCGGTAGCTGTAATGTGGCTGGATGAGATGCAAAAGAAATGGCTAATTCACCAAATGTCAAAGCAGTTAGAGTCAAAGGCAGGAAGTGCATATTCAGCAAAATAGAGAGCTGTCTTCAATGTCTCCTGGGAGGAAAGGTGTTTAAAAGAAAACAAAAAGGCAAATAGAAAAGAAACTATAACTGGGGAAAAATAATTCCCCTGCCTATAGCATAATAGCTATATGTGCATGTATTGTGTTTTACTATTAGTTTGTTACTCAGTGTCGTACCTGAAGCAAGTCCTAACTTTCGTAGAGCTAAGTAATTCCAGTGGCCTGGCCCTAGCTCCCAGGCTTAAAGTTGTGCCAGGACTAATCTCTGGCAGTTCAGAGACGGTCTGCCTGCTTCCCTCTCTGGGCATCAATTTGCTCCCTTTTAAAGCTAAATTCCAGTATAGTGATCCCATGTGGAATACAGAGCTGATCAGAAAGCTGCACAAGTCACGTGCTCTTCCCAAAGGAGGTGTGAACTCCACACAGTATTTGTAGGAAGAAGTACATCCCTTCTGTTAGCTCTGGACTCCACTTCTTCTTCTCTTTGTAAGTTTCTCAAACAAATAATAGTGCAAGAATTAGTGGGCAAACGGATCCCCCACAACAACTGGAAAGCCCAAGAGGAACCAAGGGGATGAGAGAACAGGAGGTAAGTATGCCGGAAGATTGAGCCTGGGCACAAATTGATCATTTGTTGCATTAGATGGAACTCAGCTCCACTGTGAATTTTAAGTGGCCTTGTACAGGGAGTAGTTTAAGGGGCCGAAGGCAGAGCAAGCAGGATTAGTGGAACAGGGGCTCTGTCCCTGCAAACAACCTTCTCATCCACCTGCACAGATGCTCTGTGGAAATCCATTTACATCACTCCTCTCTGAGGAGAGTTTAATGCTCAAAGCTCTTGTCCACCTGAAAATAGACCTTGAAAGATCTACTGCAAGGTGGATCTCTCCCATGGTGGAAAAGGATCCTTAGAAAACAACTCTAAAAGTATAGCACTTTTTCAGTCAGTCCCCAACCCAGGTCATCCAGTCAAGGCACTCTCTGCCCCTCTACTCTGGTGAGACCCCACCTGGAGTACTACGTCCAGCTCTGGGGCCCCCAACGTAAGAATGACGCGGACCTGTTAGACCGAGTCCAGAGGAGGGCCACAAAGATGATCAGAGAGCTGGAGCACCTCTCCTATGAAGACAGGTTGAGAGACTTAAGGTTGTTCAGCCTGGAGAAGAGAAGGCTCTGGGGAGACCTTATAGCGGCCTTCCAGTACCTGAAGGGGGCCTACAGGAAAGGCGCAGAGGGACTCTTTATGAGAGAGTGTAGCAATAGGATGAGGGGTAACCGTTTTAAACTGAAAGAGAGTAGACTTAGATTAGATATCAGGAAGAAATTCTTTACTGTGGGGGTGGTGAGGCGGGGGAACAGGTTGCCCAGGGAGGCTGTGGATGCCCTGGAAGTGTTCAAGGCCAGGCTGGATGGGGCTTTGAGCAGCCTGGTCTAGTAGGAGGTGTCCCTGCCCAGGGCAGGGGGGTTGGAACTAGATGATCTTTAAGGTCCCTTCCAACCCGAACCATTCTATTATTCTTTGATTCTCACATCTCTGTCTCAGATTTGTCCAACCACAGATGAGTTTAAATGCTCCAGGAGCGTTTAGATAATCTTCAAGTGTTGCAAGTTCTGCATATGTGATCAAGCTGCTCATTACAGAATGACATATCCTGTACCTATGGGAGGTGTGATGCCACACTTCCACCTGGAAAAATAAAAGCTTTTGGCCTCCTGACAATCAGGTTACCAACATAGCACTCAGCACAAAGCTGTCACCAGCTCTAAGCCATTACAGACTGCTCCACAGAAGTTTTCTGTCTTCATTTTTAATAGGTCTGCAGGAGAAAGAAAGCAAATAGTTTCAAACAGCTTTCACTTTTGCTTCTCCAGAATGTAACACTGAGATGCCTGTGGAAGGCACTTTTGTGAGTTGTAAGTATTAGACCCTCATTTCTCATTGGGTGACAAACAGAGGTTTCCATCCTCACACTGGTAGATCAGTCATTCTCAATACAAATGGAGCTCTGCTTTCCTGGGCAACCCACATTAAAAGAAGCAGGACACCATCAGCCTTTTTTCTTTAGAAGTCTTGCCCTATTTAGACATTCTTAGTGTACTAGGTTTGGCTTTGAGGTCACGCTTTTAATGTATCTATTTTCTTGGATTTGACCCACCTCGTTTGTGGTGTTTCTGGTCTCTAGTTTATTGATGGGAAGGTGCTCTTTGGAGGCTTAATTCACAGCTCAGCTCAGTCAGTAAAATGGTCCTTGTTGACTTCAGTGGATGCTGGATGAGATCTCGAGCGTCTTTTGCTCCATTATCTTTGGCGTCTACTGCATAGGGAGCACAGCTTGCAGGCATTCCAGAGCTTCTGAATTTGCCCAGCATCTGCATTCCAGATAACCAAGATGCTTACTTCTTAAAAAAAATAAAAATGGTGCCTATAAACCATCCTGGAAGTTTACATTACATCAAAGTTCAGAAGAATGCATAACCATTTCATTCTGCTTCCAGTCTTTCGTGCACAGTTCTAGGTTACCCTTTCTATTTTAGGAAAACGTTTAAACATGATTTGGGGTGACATAAAACAACCTTGCTGACAGTGTGACAAAGATAGTGTGCCCTTTCAGAAAAATCGTTGTGTCTATTTAAATATTAGCCTTCAGCTTGTTAGTGAAAAATGTGTCGCGCACAGCATTTTTTTTTGTGTGTGGGAAAATACAGTACAGATTTTGAAGTTTAAAAAAGTCTGGCAAATTACAAATTAGGATAATAATTCATGGGAGTAATAAAATATCAGACTTTTATTGCACTATTGAGAAGGGCATTAAAAAGCATCTGGGAACTTGAGGTTTGGAAAGATGGGCTTTGAAAGACTTGGTGGGTTAAATATTAATGTAGAAAATATGGCATCTGTAAATGCCTGGAAATATGCTAATAGGGCTTGATTCAGTGAAGGATCAAGCGTTCCTTCTGGGTGCTGAGTGCCTGTAGGAGCTCCTGCTGACAAAGGGAGCTGAGGGACTGCAATATCTCCTGAAAGCCGATAGTGCCTCAGAGTGCTGTGCTCATAATGAACATCCCAAGGGCATTTGATGTCAGCTGGACCCAGACAAGGGGGACATGGCAAAGTGAGAGTCACCCACACAGCTGAGGTGCGCCAGTGCAGCTTTTTCCCAGGCAGCCTGGGCCACAGGCGGCCAGGAGCAAGCAGCAGAGCCACCCCATGCAGCGCTGGCCAGCATGGGGCCATGGCAGGTCGCTCAGGAAGCGGCGCTGAGGAAGGAAACGAAGACTGTATACCTCCCAGCACCCATGGTCCAGTACCCTCCACTGCCAGGCTGGAGGCAATACCACCCCTGTCATCTCCAGTAAGCTACGGGAACACTGGCCAGAAAAGCTGCTGTCCCTCAGCATGGTGAGAGGGTGAGACGTTTTCTTCTGGGGCCAGCAGGGCCAGAGGAGACCCTCACATTCTCTCCGTGCCCTCTAACTCTGGATAGCAGTTATGGTTATCCTCCCATAAAGTCTTGTTCTCTTTTTACCTTAATTCCAGTCATATTTTTCAGTCTGTTATTTGTTTAGATGCAATGGTCTCAGGGGAACTGAAGTCCTCACTCATCAGCCTTTTATTGTTTGTGCTGAGGAAACCGGCCCTTGTTAGCAGTGGAAACCTCCAGAGGCATGTGCTTTTCGTGCTGTTTTTCAACACGGAGAAATAGTCTGTGTGACTTACTGTCCTTTTGAAGACGCTGTGAGTAGGAGGGAGACTGGTGAACTGGGACAAGCCATCTTCTGCTTCAGCCACCAATTTCTACCTGCAATGGGCTGCCCTGGCTTCTTGCCTTGCTCCAGCAGCAGCAGGTTGCCAACCCAGCTATGAGGGCTGCACCCCTCTGCTCTTGAAACACCCTGGTTTTATTTACATTATTATTTTTAATACTGTTGTCTCTCTCTCCCCCCCAGCCTCCACACTTTCACACGGTCTTTAGATCGCTCCAGGAGTTAACTGTACCATGTGCTCCACATCATCTACATGCAGCGGCAGAGCTGTGGTGATGCGCAGGGGTGATGGGTCCTCAGGCTGTGCTGGCCGTCAAGGAGCTGGCGGGGAGTGCGGTGCCATCCCTTGCTCAGCCATCCAGGGGCGCCAGCCCCATCAGTGCAAGGTGCTGGGGAAGCCTTGGTGGTACCGTGGGCCTTTGTTAGCACTTGTCATGGAGCGGAGCTGCGAGGGGGCTGCGTATTGCGTTTCCTGAGACAGAACAAATACGTCTCAGCTTTCTGGCATTGATTTTTGACAAAGGATTCAAGAAGCTGCAGCTGTGCTGGCTTCCTCGTCCCCTCCCCCGCTTTATTACAATGCGTGTTGTTCTGAAATACTCAATTCAGCTATAAACAATCTACTCTATCAACAACATGCTTTTGCACTTTTTGAAATGGTGCTTTGAGGCAGATAAATGAAAGTAAGTATGGCAGCTTGCCAGTAAAAATCCTGCAAACTGTATCATCACAGGGGCACTGACTAAGACAGCACATTATTTTATTTACTGTGGAAACTGAAAATCCATTTCTGCCCATACAATAGCTGTTTATTTCATCTTTGCTTGATGTTTGTTCTAATCTTTCTTGACACTTCTAGATAGTTAATGGTTCACAAGCTGTTCAGATCAGTGCTCACAGGGCTCCATCAGCCAGCACTTCTTTCTAGTTTTATAAGTCCAGCACCCTCTTCACTGGCATGTGTCCTCCGGCCAACAGCAAGAGAACCTGCCCAAGCCCTGGACACAGGCAGTGCTGGGGAGGTCCTACAACTCCCTGCGTCCGTCCCCTGGGTTAAATTAGCACATCCACCTCCACCAGCCAAGATGTACACAGAAGCCCGGGCTGTGAACGCGTTGCAGTGGCTGACCCGGACAAAGGAGCTCCTCAGGTTTTGAGGCTTTTTTTTTTTTCTAGATGCTCAGCCCGTCAGATGTTTATCTTGTTAGCTGTCTAAATTATATCACGCATCCCATACTAGATAAAACTGATTTTGAAATGCAGAAAGATGAGGTGACAGGGTGACTAGTGCCTTCCTGCTAAGGCCTGCTCGATTCAGCCTGGCCCTGGTGATTTCTTAATCCGGGCAATGTGTCCTCTGACGGCGCGATGGCCTGTTCCCCAGCTCCTGCTCTGGTGGAGCAGCTCCTCCGGCACCACTCATCACAATGGCTTGGAGACGGGAGAAAACCAGGCTGGGGAAGAATGTTGAAAACATTTCAAAAACCTCTGGAGAGAAAATTAGTAATATTTTGTTTTCCTGAATGGTTCCACTGAAATTTAGGGAAAATAATTGCAGTTGAAAGATCTCAGTTTTTGTTGTTCTGTTCTTTCTTTATTATTTGTTTTCGCACGCTTCTTTTTGAATATACTTCCTCCTACTCCTCTCCGGCCTCTCTTTTTTTACCTCTTATCCCATTCCCCACCACAGAAAGGTGTGAAGACGGTGGAACAGAAAGAAAAAATACGATAAAGAAAAGATAAACAACATTTCCAAATTTGCCTTTCCAGATCCAGTGAAAACAGTTTTTTGTTAGCTTTCAGATCTTAATGATGGCCTTTTATGACCAAAAATCAGCTGAAAATTATTCTAATCAGCTGTGTTTAACTCCTGTTTGGTTTCCTATCTATTTCTGGGAAATCCCATTTTATTCTTTGATGTAGCCAGAGGGCCTACCACGTTCATTTTTCTCTGGGGAGTTCTCCACTCTGCTTATCCATTATAACCCATCACGCTGAATGGTCAGGAAACTTATGAACAGCCTTTTGACACTGTTTTGTTGGCCATCTTACGCTGAGCTTGCCCCTTTCATAAACTTATCCAGTCTCTTTCTATGTCCTCTTCTTGATTTTGAGGGTGTTTGTGAAAGTATAATAGTATTTCATGCATGAATATGTTCTTTTCAATGATACTTTATGATTCTGTATATTTTATATTTGTGGTTACCTAAGAAAAAACACTTGTATGGAAAGAGATGCACCAGAGGTCAAATAGCAGCCAAAGCATCTCTGTATCCTGAAATATACAGGGGAAATACAGAACTTTGTGATACCTGGAAAGTCTACTGAATAAACAAAACAAAACAAAACGCTTTTAAAGCCACCATCCATTCCCTACAGATAGAACCTCCTTGACACTTACAGTAGAGAAAGTGATTGCACAGGACAGCTGAGATTCACAAGCAGAGAGGCTGGTAACAGTCCTGTTGTGCAAAGCACTGACCTCTGGGGCAGCCCGACCAAGCAATTGGCAGTGGCAAGGCAAAAAAGCTGTGCATGGCATGAGGCTGGGTAGCTGGGCTGGTGAGAAGGACAGCCTCTGGCAGAGGAGGAATGGCTGAAGATGAATTAGTAAGAATTACACTGTTTGGAGAGAGGGGTTCCTTTAAATATGTTGATTTGTGTCTGCTTTTACCTGTTTCTTCTAAGTGCCGAGCAAAAATTGGTAATGCAGTTTTCCGTTTGAGAGTAACCTGCAAGCTGAACATGCGAGATTGCTGAGCACTTTCAAATGGGTGTCAGCCAGACAGGTGGGTGGTGTTCTTCATTCTGCCAAGTTCAGGATATACCTGAGTGCCTGCATTTTTGTCTGTTTTATCTTACCTTGAATCTGTTCAAAATAAACTACAACTGACAATTACACACATGCATTGTACATTTGAGACACACAGGCGAACTTGCAATTCAGCCTAAGGGACTGAAATTCATGTCTTTGATTAATTTTAGTCGTAAATTGTCCAAATCCCTTACTCAGACTTGCAGTGCTCACATATAAATATCAGGCATGCTCCATATTGGTGTCACTTCTTATTTTTATTGCACAAAACATTTATTGATCTCTGCTCTCAGACCATTTTGCTTCAGAGATAAAAGGAATGGGCCCGCCCTTTCTGCACAAACATTTTCCTGGAGGATCCCTGATGGTAAAAGGTATGTGCAATATTTTGGGTGTACTCATTTGTCAAGAACCGTGTATCAATGAAACATCCCCAAAGCAAACTCCAGGCGTAGAAGGGCTACGTTTCAGACTAGAGGGGCAACTCTTCAGATAATGCAGTGCAGTGGGCTGTATAGGAAAGGACCCCCTATGGAGGGGGTCTGCACCATCCTGGGTGCTTGCTGGCAGTGGCAGCAAAGTAGTGCAAAACATTTCAGCAAATGGAGGAGTTCACTTTTAATATTAGTTGACCCAAGGAACCCAGCCGCAAGGGGAGAAAAGAGGTTCTCCTACATGATATAATACTTAACGTTTCTCCGCTCATAACTGTAATGGGGGGAAGAAGCAAGGCCAAACTGCTGTCCTACGAAAGGATTGCCTTTGTACAGCGGTGCTGGACTGTGCTGGGTGGGTGATGTGGCCCACAGCAGAGGCATAAAAAGCTAAACTCCTACAGGGTCATCTTCTTCCTGGGCAGGAGGCAGGGACATCAGCAAAGTTATACCAGACTAGCAAAAGTGGGGGCTTCACAGTTTTAACTGGACGTGTATTTTTAAGTCAGTACATCCTTTGCAGATGAACACAGTCTTAGCCCTTGAAAACTTGTGCTGCTTAAAACCCAGGGTAGACAGGATTGCTATCTTAAGACTTGCCCTAGCAGCCCAGGGCCTAGTTATTACGTGAGTTTATTCTAAAATGACTGGTAATGTTTTGACCGCTGCAGAGCTGGGGTTAAACTATTGTGCGCATACAACTGTTTTGACAGCAAATAGAAAATAACGGCATGAAAGTGTCTTGGTGAGTACAGCTTCTTTCACTCCAGAAAGCAATACAAGCTATGCCAGGCAAATATCAGCTTGGAAGGAGCTGTCATCCCTGGAGCAGCTCCCATCTAGACGAGGTTCACACTGCTCTGGCACGGGAATTATTGTTTCCAACCTGTGCGATGCACGAGCGGCTTCAGAGCTGGGGAAGTGGGCAGGAGGGGATAGGAAAAAAGTATTAAGGAAATCCCACTAAAAATGCACCCGGGCCAGTAATGCCTTTGGTTGTTTTCTTACTGAAACGCAAATGTTTTAGAAGATGTTTCTTCTGGCCTCATATATCAAATATAACCGCATTTTGTCCTCTCAAGTACTGACAGGATTCCCAGCTCCTTCCAGAGGCTCAGAGAGCTTCCATAGCTATGTGATCCTTAAAGGGACAGAGAAATACCAAAAAAGCAGTGGACATTGCAAGGTGTCAGTGTGAGCAGCAAATCAACATCACTTCTGCTCTTGCATAGTATCCCGTGTCCCTTTGGATCAGAGCTGGTGAATGGCTACTGCCCATCTTTCTGTGTTTGAATATGCAGCAAACTGCTGTCAGAAATTCCCATAATGAAATGTCTATTGGATCCTGCTCCCTTTCTTTTCTGTTTGCTGTTCGTTTTCCTATTGCTTGTATCTTGTCTGTAATGTTCGATGCCTTATTAAGCAGCATCAACTCCATCAAGCTACATATCCTCCATCTCTTAGTTCCTGCACCCTGTGAGAACTGTTGTCATGTTGCATGTTGTGACACGGCCATCCCAACACAGGCAGAGGGACCTCTTTAGCAGCTCCCTTCAGCCTTTTGCCCCTCAGGAAGGATTCAAGCCCTTGCTGGTACCAGTTCTGCCCTAAAACCTGTTGGTGCTGATTTATGAGGGAAGCGAGGCCTCTGTGTGGGCAGGGAGAACAGGCAGAGCAGTGACAAGCAGCGTGCGCTCCACCGAAGCCTCCCTTGTCTCAGCCAGCCCAGGGGAAGCGGAGGAGGCAATTCTGCCCTGACCCGTGCTCACAGCACTCCCCTTCAGCGCAACCACCTCCACGTACCCTGGGGGAGCGCAGGGGTTCGAAGTGCTCGTGTTCCTGAGCAGTCCCTCTCAGCCGGGAGGTGCCTGATCACCCCCCCTGCTTGTAAGGTGAGACCTCACCCCTGTGAAAGAAGAGGCATTTGGCCTTACGGGTGTCTCAAAGGCTTGGGACCAGAGCTGCAGGTTCACTGCGTAGGTATGCTTTTAGGAGAGGTATCATCCCCTGATAGGATGATATAAGGGGCGTGCTCTGGGTGCCCTTGGACCCAAAAGAGGACATCTGACATCCCTTTGAGAGAATGCCAGTCAGTGATACTAATTAATATAAATTAGAGACCCAGAAAGAAGTTTTCTTGGGGAAAGCAAAGTAAATTTAACCCCGCTGGCCCCCATTCCTCCAGAGAGTGATTGCTCCCTCAGCCTGCAGTGGGAATTTGCTACTAAACAAAAATAAGAAGTGGGATTTTCCATGCAACAGATACTGAATGTAACTTCTCGGGGAGAAAGCAGGTGGAGAGATTAGACATGCTTGATGCTGACAGAAAGCATGTTTGTGCCTAATACATCAGAGAAATTGTTCAGGAACAATTCAGCCATGTGAAAATGCGACCCCTGTAATATTGCCAAGGTCAGAAAAACCTAAGGAGATCTGCTGAGTAAGTGCTGGTCCTGCAAGGAAAGGCCTTCTAGAGGCAGTATGGTCATGTTGCTGAGGCAGTTTTCCGTCAGGGTCCCACAGGGGCAGAGGCAGGAACACAAGCTCCTGCTGCTTTTCACTGTTCTTACTGAATTCTCTGCTCACAAGGAAAATTCCAATATTGAGATCCAAACCTGCTCAAGCCCATCTGGCTGTTGGCTATTTAATCACTTCCAAGCTGAGTCTAAAAAATCACACTGGTCCAGAAAGGTTCATGAAACCTCTGGGAGAGAGTTAAGTCTCCTATGGGTCCTCTTTCCATGGTATCTTCTTTGCCTTTTGCTCTGTTCTGATAATAATGAGGTTTAATAACCTGTTTTGTTCCTTCTAATCAGGGCCAGCTTGGGAAAGAGAGGGAACATGACTCTTCCTACCTGCAACATGTCCCTGCCTGGAAAGTCCCACTGCAGACCATAAGAGGTGCCTGAGCAGTCTGGGGCAATGCTGGGGTGCACCAGGTGCCGGGGAAGAGGACAGATGCTTTTACAGAAAAATGACAGACATAGAGGTGAGAATATTGCTCCTCTGAAGTCCCCTCTTTCACTTCCCTAAAGATTGAATCTAAAGGACCAGTCCCATATCTCCTAGAAGATGTGGGCTGAAGGAAGTAAAAAGCCAGATGCTCTTCCCAGGCAACTAAGAAATGCCGTGGGTTAGATCTCTGTCATCCCCTGGCCGAGTGAGCTGTGCACCGACAGGCAACTGGCCACGGGCGTGTAGCAGGAAGGCATGGAAGAGGCAAGTAGTTTTGGGTTGGTGCAGGCAATTTTTACAGTGCCAGGTTGGCACTCCGTTGCTCTCTTGGTAGCATCCAAGGAGACATTTGCAGGTAGAGCAGCTCTGGAGATTGTCTGAGGCTCTTTGAAGGAGGGAAAAAAAAGATGAACTGGCAAAAAGTTAATTAAAACTCTTCTGATTATGAGGTGGAATTTAATACTTTAAAAAATGCAGTGTGACACAGTGCAGCACTGCAGCTGAATTAATCATGAATGAGGATAGTAATTTTTAATTTTTGTGTGCATGAGAAAAACACTCAACAGATTTGACAATTAGAGCAGGGTAACAGCATTGCATGGCACAATGTGAAGTAGTTTTTCCCAGTGGTTTTTGAGAGGGAGCTAAACAGATGTGCTCAAATATTTACAAGTGCACAATATTCACATGCTTTTCAAATGCTGACCCTGCTGATTCGCAAAAGTCTGCTTCAATCTGGAGACCAGCTACTGCAGTGACACAGGCTATTTATCATAGGTAACACAGCGGCACTACCGCCATTTCCCAGCGTACCTGTGCGCGCAGTTATCTCCCACTCTACTGACAGTGTTATGCCACCTCAGCGACTCACCTGTATCACCAATTTGTCCCACCGCAGTCCTGGCAGCAAACTGGGCCCTGGTGGCTCAGCCTGTGGGGTAAGAGGGGTTCCTGTGCCACACCACACCAAAGAGAAACAGGTTTGATTTCAGCCACAGCAATAAAAGTCAGAGTAGTTCAGCTGAAGTGACACGAGGGCAAAGCAGTCCTGTAGGGGTCTAATATTACATGTTTACACTGTGTAATTCAACAGGGTGAGCCATCAATTATTTGCATCAAAGTGACCACCCAGAGACCCAGTGTATTTGGCCTCGTCTGTCACTTAGCTGTCCCCTGTCACGCTTCAATTAAGAGCTGAGAATGCCAGCTAACATTGTCCATATCACCAGCAGTGCAGGGTGTTTCACTGCCTTGTTTTCCTCAAAAGGAGCCCAAAGAAAAGTCAGGTTTGTTCAGCACAAGCTGTAGTTGGGGAGGATTCAGGTAAGCCAGATGGCAATGTCAGTGATGGATGGTACAGATACCGTAGGGCTATGCCTGAATATCCTAACTGGGAAAGCTGAGCTGTGCTGTACCTCACTGAAATATTGACTATTGTAGCAGTTGCTTTACACTGTTCAATTGGCTGTGTAATTGCTTTCCCAAATTAAACAAAAACAATGGTGAAAATATGTAAAATGTCACCTGGACTGAATTGTGGTTCAGATCCCCAGTGAAAATTAGTTTGGCAGCCTCCCCTCGCTTCTTATCTGCTCGATTTCAGCCTGAACGCCTCTCTGCTCACAAGCCCAGGTTGGTGTTGCAGGTCATGCTTTAGATGTGGTATGGGTGCTGCTCTGTGAGAAGCCCTGCTTATCTGTCTCAAGGCAGGGTAATTAGCACCCCATTTTTTGCAAGCCATCCCACTCATTCCATGCCTTGTATACTTTTTGGTTAGCTGTGCCTGCTGTCCTGGGTTTCTTTACTTTGAAGGGCAAACATGCAATGCTTGCACTTTCCTGTTGAACTTGCATTTCTTTTCCTTTAGCATTTAGCCCTGTAAATGTGGCAGTCGCTCATTTAGTGAAGGCAACCGAGGGAATGAGAAGGGTCCAGATCATCCAATTGCAAGTTTACAAGTCAACAGGTCCCATCTGTGCTGACCTCTCCGTTAGAGGCTCAGTGGCACAGACAGCAGTTTGTCAGACAAGGTGGGCAGCATGCCCCGCTCTTTCTTCTCCCTCCCCTCTGCCCCATGCTCCTCAGACAGCAGTTAGGGGGAATTTGCCAGCTGGGGTTCTCCTCACACCAAGGGGTCTCAGGCAACCAGTCACACCTGCATTTCTGTTTCTTTCCACTGTGGGGGCTGCACTTTTCACTCCATTTTTTTTCTCTCCTTTTTCAGTCCGACTGTGTTACTGATGCAGTGGCCTGCGTTTAGGAGCAGCATGGAGTTGCTGCATCTGAAGAAGTGCATCAAGAGACACTGCCACAGACCTGCAGACAGTTACTGCAACTGCTATGATGCATCTCACGAGTTTTCAAGAACAGAGGTTAGTTCACCCACTCTTGAGTGGGGAGACTGGTAAACTCTGCACTCTGAGTCCCCGTGGAAATTATGATTATTCTCACGTTGCCTTTACCAATGGGTGCAAAGACCTCTAGCCAGTGTTAACCACTGTCTGGTCCTGGAGCTGCAGAATGGCTTGGTTTTCTCTTCTTTAGGGGATTTAGATTGGAGAGCTTTTTCAAAGTACCAAGTGAAAGGTGGCTGTGTTTCAGACACGCTGTTGAAAACCAACATACTTTTAAACACCAGTTACTCTGTATCCTGAAAAGAATGGGCAGTTGTGAGTTAGCTGTCTTGGTTTTGGTTGACAGAACCCCATGTAGAAAAGAAAATGAGATCTCTGCATTCAGTCTTCACTCTCAGTGAAACTCAGGAAGTTTCTGTACCAGTGAGAATCTGGATTGCCACAGCTTGAATCACCATCAAGCAGTCACCGAGATACAGTGTTTTCTATCAGGCAGGCTGGAGGAGCCCATGTTTCTCATCAGATAGATGTAGTAGTGCTTTTTAATACTTTTTAATAGTTTACAAAATTATGATAAGCTCTGCAAGGCCATTTAAAATGGATAATCTTCAAGTGGTATTAAGGATTAAAATGGGTCTGCCTTGTATGCCATAATGGGCCCCTCACAGGCTGTTCAACGTTATCAAAAGGTGATTTTAAGAGTTCGTAATAAATATGTTCCTTTGGGGAAGATTAGGAAACAGGGTGGGATTTGCCATCCTTCTGCTACCTCCAAATTGCTGTGCTCTAACCGAATTAATTACAGTGGGTCTGTCTTGAACTCCAGAGTGCCAGCTCACTTCTGATCTATTGTTCGGTAAAGAGGTTTGTCCTTAGGGGGAAATGTTTGCTCCAAGAGCCAGGGCTATTTAGTATTTGATTATCAGCCTAGGAGAAATTAGTCAAATAAGGCTCCAGCTTTGTGAACACTTCCATGCATGTTTAACCTTCCATTCCTGAAGAGTCCTTTAGATTTCAAAGTGCAATAAAATAAAGTGTGCCTGCAGAAATCTTGTGGGGATGAGGGACTATGAGAGCTATTTATTCTCAAACCAGAAGTGAATGACTTCATTCAGAAAGTTTTCCTTGAGCAAGGTGTGCTTGTCCTCTTTCAGTGTCTGACTCCATGTCTTTATTGCAAACCCGGCCTTTGTCCATGCCACTGTCAAGGGTTGGGCCTAAAATTACCAGAAGATTTGAGTGTGTGAGGGAAACTGGATAAAATTACTGAAAATACCCCCCCTAAGCATTAATTTGTCGTTTCACACTTTTCTGTATTGACAAGTCCATGTCCTTGAGCAACCAAGTTGTCAGAGTGGTACAAAACCCGCAATAATAATCCTTCTCTGTGAACCTTGTGAGGTTTCTCTTTGTATGAAATTTCCATTGTACATCAGTTAAAGGATTTAAAGTACAATTATGAAACTTTTACATTTCATAAAATGTTGAAGGTTGAATTATTTCTTGTGGAGCCCAGCAGAAAACTTCTTATAACACCTACTGCCATTGTCCTCCCAGTAATTTACTTACTGCTATTTTTGTCTGCCTAAAATCAACTTGAACACACTGGAATTTACTGATTTGTTGAAAATTAACAGTTTTGGAGGAGAAAGTAGTTTCTTTTTGGTTTCTATTGTTTTTACCAAATCTATTTGATCTTTGCTGTTTCTGAAGCAGGTTTTTACCCCCTTGGTTCGCAAGCCCCTAAGCTTTGTGCTGTGGAGCCAGCATTCCCAGAGCTTTCATATTGACTGACTTTCAATTATTCTCCTTGCCGAGATATTGAGAATCCAGTAGGACTGAGATAGTCCATATTTTCATGGACTGTGAGTGTGTTTTGGAGGCCTCAGTTCAGGCAGAGAGCCTTTGAAAGTCACAGTAACATTTGTACATCACCGAAAGATTTTGTATAACTGCAAGTTTCCTGCAGTGATGTGTGTGTGTGAACCCAAAAAACTCCATACTTAGTTCTAGCCATCTTTCTTGTCTGACAGGTTATTTCATGTTAATATCACCCAAACAGATCTTGCACACAGGATGTTCAATTTCTTAATTTCCTTAACCATATGATTGGAAAATAACAAGATGTCATATAGGAGCAGAAAACATTAATATAATAATTTTTATTAACCAGACAATATGATGACATGAGAAATTGTCATCTATATATCCAGCTGACACTGATTTTGCCTAAAAAATATCATGACTAGAGGTTAGGGGCTAGAAAATTTATTGAATTGGGCTAGCGATGGTTAATTTCGAGGAATAACTGAGGGAGTAGCAAAGGAGGGGTTTATGGGGCTGCAGACCTGCTAACCCCATGCTGTCAGTGTGCGCAGTTCACATGACGAGAGGAGCACATAGTTGGGCTGCGCAACACCTCTGTCCCTGTTGTGGCTACATTTGCTCCTTGTATTGTGACTGCCTTCAAGTATGTAGTTCTAGTTTAACTCAGCCTGAAGATACACACTTCCTAAATTTCAGATTGTAGTTTTCAAGTCTGTTATTAGTGCCTAAACTCTGACTCTGGAGTTAAACTCTGACGCAAGAAATTGAAGTGGGCAAATGCCTTCTGCATTTCACAACCTTAATCCTGTTTTTAGGCATCTTGGTGAATCAGCCTAACGTCCTACTAATGAAAATGCTAAAGCAGATATTTTACTTTGAGCACATGAATAAACCTGCACCAATATTTGAAGGGCAGGACCTTTTAGATCTGAGAATAAGCTGGAAAATTCCAATAAGGTATGTACTGCTTTTACTTTTACCCCAGAGGACAGTGGTATTCATGTATTTTTCCCTGCACGACTATGCTGGGCAACTGAAAGCATGTGTGGAATCTGGAACATTTATGGTGCAAACATCATTTCAGCATGCTCCTACGCAAGAGATGATGAAACTTCCTAAGATGAGAGCCTATGTAAATATGTGTTATGCATCAGCTAGGCAAACAGATGAGGGAATGTTTTTAGAAGCTCCAGATGATGGCCGTTATCCTGTAATGTGATTATTGTGAGCAGAGACATACATCCATCTGCAGTCCAACTAATTCTTCCTCTGCAGATCCACTGCAGGACTAGGGGTCTAACTCTGCACAGCCACCAATGCCAGCTGTGATTCAGGAGAACTGAGCAAAGCCAAAAAGGCTGAACCTATCACCTTGAAAGGAACCCTGCCATCCACGCTGAGACAATACTTGTTCAATTAAGCATCTTCTGCCTGCATGGCAATAGCCTGAATCTCAATGTACAATGTCGTGGTTTAACCCCAGCCTGTAACTAGGACCGGACCACACAGTCGTTCACTCACTTCCCTCCCCCTCCAAGTAGGATAGGGAGAAGAAGGGGAAAAAGAAAAAAAAAAACAAACCAACAACAAAAAACGCTCATGGGTTGAGATAAAGACAGTCTGATAGAGCAGTAACAGCAGAGAAAATAATAATAATAATGGTAAAACAATATACAAACAAAAAGTGATGAAATACAGTTGCTCACCACCTGATGATAGATTGCCCAGTCTGTCCTGAGCAGCCATCACGGATTCCTGCCCCTGGGCCAACCACCATTTATATACTAAGCATGACACCTGTGGTATGGAAAGTGCCTTTGGGCAGCTTGTCCTGTCTATGCTCCCTCTCGTTTTCTATGGTAAACTGAAAAAGGTCAGAGAAAAGGAAGTGCCCTACTCCTGTGTGATAAACCTTCCCCCCATCCCCGGAAAAAAAAAATCATTAGAGCTGCCACTGTAAGCTAGCATATAACAAACTTGTTTTTTACAGAAGTAGTATGTATATGTGTATATATATGTACACATTTATATTAAAAAATGTCAAAAAGATTACCCTCCATAAAATGCAATGGCTTCTTCTATATTCTTATTAATGCTTCATTTAAACCTTCATGTCTAACTCTTCTTGAGCATTCCTGACTAAAGTAATTAATTTATAGTTTGTTCCGAAAGTATATCAGCAAATGGGCATCAATAGCCATTTATTGCTCCAGCAGTGAGGTTAAACAGCTTGTGCTTTTAACTGCATAGTACAAAAGACATAAAACTATTTGTTTGAGATACTAATCCAGGATGACCTGATATAGTGACAGTAAAAGTGTTTTTCCCAAAGAAGGGAAGTATGTCCTCTGCCCAGTACCTGCTGCTGACTCTCTGCTCCAAGTGAATAAACATTTAACTGAATTCTCCCAGCCAGGTGTGATCCAGGAATAAAACTGGCAGCACATCTTTGTGTCTGCTAATGTCAATTTTAACTCACAGAAGTGGCTCACCACCAGCTCTGTAGTCAAAATGCTTTCTCTGTTTTCTCAAGAATAAACACAGAAAATGCCACAAGCGCAGAAAAATGACATGGTTTAAATCTCTAAAGAATGAAGCATTGTGTTTTATACTGATATACAATGAATATACATGCAAGAGTGGTGTTTCAGGACTCAGCCACCATGGATGAAATGGAAGCAAAAAGGAAAATCTTGCATGAAGCAGACAATAAATTATCTTAAAGACAACTTACAAAGTCTAATCTCTACAGAAGCCCTAGTGATCTGAATGAGAAAAGCTTATGTTGGGACACCTCATTTGAAATAATCTGCTCTTCAGAACGTGGGAGCCACACTCCCTCAGCCTGCAGCTGCTAAACTGTCCAGCAGGTTGGGCAAGGAAAATTACATGCAGGGTTTTACATTTTTCCTGATCCTCTGTGTCCCAAGTTTAGGTCTGGGCCTTTATCTCTGCTCAGAAAGAACATGAAATACAGTTAAACTCAGCTTGACAGCTCAATTTAGGCTGCACATAAGAGCACATTTACTCTTGACCTGGATTTGAGTAAGTCAACCTTGTCTTGCTACGGTAATAAGGAAAAAGAGGGTTAACAAAAGATGGCCATACACCTAAAGATAAGAGAAGTTGGGTGATAGGTACCAGTGTCTGAAGAGTCTTTCACAGGACTCAGCTCTTACAGAATAGAGGAAATATCAATCATGGTTAATTATTGTAATGGGATACTGATAGTTGCCATTGGCTGAGAAAGAATTCACACATTTCAGATCCTCTAATTCACTGTGATCCTTTAGATTTTAAGCTCTGAAGCAGTGCTGAGTTTGGCAAAGTGAGGACAAAAACCCATTCCTATTCTAAGCGTGCTACTTTAGCTACTAGCTTTTCATTCAAGAAAGGGATTTGTTGACAGCAAAATTATTTTCTTAGAAAAACATTAAATGAGAAGATGACAAATGCTGTTGTGAATGTTCACACAACTCCAGGAGCAATCAACCATGATTATTCAGACAGGGCTTCTGCAGGAATGGACAGAGCTAAAATCTTGAAATTTGGCAAAAATAAGGTCCTCAATAAGGAGTAGCACTTACAGTTGCTCTGGAGAAAATCTAGTTTCATTAGCCAGATTCATGCTCATTTGGAATTGACCATGTGCAGTAGAACATCTTGTCTGTATGGATGCAATTAAGAGATGCACAGTGAATAGTTGCCCTGCAGTTAGTGTAACATATGCTCCAGTACTTCCAGACGTGACTACTGAAGTTGGTAGCAAAATCCTGATGTCTTCAACAAGGCCTCAATGTTAGTCATATAAATACTGCTATGTGTGAAAACTGCTGGGGATCTTTTTCTTCCCTGGAAAAATGTGAGAAAGAGGAGAGGAATCCGTGCTGAGGAACAGACTGAAAGACTGGAGAGTCCTGTAGGTAAAGCCCTGGTTTGTAGCATTCAGGAGACAGAACAATATTGTTACCCAGTCTGTGACCTGCTGCCTGCCTTCTGGCAGATGCTTTTACATCTCATACACTTTGCCTTGCACATCTCAGTAAGAAATCTTCAGCCCGACCCCTACTATAGGCATCAGAGCATTCCTCTTTGGTCTCCATAAGCATCAACATAATGTGCTTAACATTTAAATCCCATGGCCATATGTACCGTACTCTCTGGAAGAAGAAAGGCTTGATCACTGCGCTGGATCACTGTCACTGCATCTTGGCCTCAGGGACTGAAGCTCACTTGGTGGCATTGAGGCCTGTTTGATATAGACTGTACTCCAATGACGTGGTGATCTGAGGAGAGGCAATCTTAGTCTTAGCGGCAGTAGTGCCTCTTTAGGTCTGTGCTGCTAAAATCCAGGGCTGAATTCTGCAAATTGCATGTATTTCCCCAGTGACCTATTCTGAACACTGGCTCCAAGAAACCCCCACTGAAACTGTGTACGGTTCCCCCCTTGAACTGGCTGACATGAGCCCATCTCTCATCATGACAAGCCCAGCAGGTGATGCACAGGCTCATCTGGCGCTCCAGTTCGTGACCAACTCTCCAGCTCTGCCAATAGCAGGACCATGCTGAAGCTTTAGACAGTGCAAACATTTTCAGGCAAGATAAGGACAGACTAGATTTTTACCCAACCAGAATTTATTTATATGAGGTTTCTAAAAGTTCCGTAGTTTTTACTCCACTGCTGTGTGCTTTACTGCTGTTTTCTGGAATCAGGAGAGGAAGTAACAAATTAACACAAGGGAAAGTGTTCTTGTAACAACGCCACAGCGGGGAAAAAAGTCATGAACTGCTGGAAATCCACCCAAAAATATTCCTCTGATCTTCAAAAAAATTTTTAATCTCTGTTCCAGATCCCAGAGGTCTATAATGCAACAAGTTTTGGATAGGTCTGTGCAATTCTGATGCCAAATTTGAAATGGGATTTTTGATGCTCTCTCCTAACTAGTTTCCTTTCCAGAAGTCCAGAGGTTGGAACATTTCCGTCCTTACTCTGCACTTGGGGTCTCCTGCTTTTAGCAAATCCGTGGGAGCTGGGACCATGGTGGGAACGTAGGCTGGCCACCAGCCAGATACTGCACTCAGAAAAGCCACCTGCTGCAGCCAGGAGCCCTGTGCATTGCTGAGGCTGCTGTCTTCTCTCCCTGGGCTCCCCTGTCATTTTCCTTTTCTTGCATGAATGCCATGCTCATCCAAGAGAGCTGGTCTGCCCACTGGCTCCTTAGCTCTGCCTTTAACTCCAGGATCAAATTGCCTGCTCTGAAGCCAGAGCTGGATTCTCCAGAATTAATTTGAACATCTGCATTTGAAAGACCCAAGTTACATTGTTTAAAAGCAGGTTAGATCCTGTTCAACTGCAATAGCCAGCAGGTAATTCAAGTGCGAATCCACAGCCCAGGTCATGGATTTGTATGTATCACGCAAATGAACGCAAACACCCCCTCCTCATTGCTCCAAGGAAGGTTATGGAGAGCACTGACTGGCTTCTCCTCCACACAGCAGTTATTAAAACATTGCTGCAAGGTCATGGACAACATGCCAGCTCATCGAAACTGCAGATAAACACACTTCCTTCCCAAAGAGCCTATGAAGACAGCTGTTCAGCATTATAGTGTATTGCAAATGATTTCTTGTCTCTTCAAAGGCAGTTGTTCTTAGACAATCCAAGGGTAGTGGGTCTGAGAAGCACCTGTCACCTGCACTGAGCTACGCTGGTTGGAGAGGAAGCTGGAGCAGAGGAAAGGCAATGATATTCCAGACTCACTGGTTTGCATCCCACATTTATTAACATGCTTTTGTGAATTAAGTGGGGGTAAAAATCAGGTGTTTAATAACCAGACTTCTGAGACAGGCAACATGTCAAACATTTCTCCTACAGTCTCACAGTAACACTCATGTCACTTTCCTTGCTTCAAACATGTAGGCAGGGCTTAACCCCTGAGATTCAAGGCAACGTGGACCTGCGCAGCAAGGCACAGCCATGGCCTGAGGTGCAGGAAGGGGTCTGTGGGGAGCACACCAGTAACAGGGGCAGAAATGGGAGCATCTCATGTCGGGGAAGCAACACAGGGGCTCCGACACCATAGAAAACCAGTCCGGCTTGCACAGGGAAAGAGGACAATGGGACAGGACTAAGGACCCGGCCTGGGCAGGCACAGAGGTGGGGGCAGCCAGGGTCCCAACTGGAGGACTGGAGGTGGACTCGAGGTGTGGGTCCTCCGCTTGCTCTGAAACAGCACGGAAAGCAGACAGCTCTGCATTTCTCTTGTCTCGTGGTCAAAAACACACAGACAAGGCAACCTGTACCGTGCACGCCTGCTAAGGAAGCAGCCCACCAGGCCCTGCAGGGCCTCCTGGCAGGAGGTAGGAAAATATATAGAAAAAACTGCGTTCTAGTACCATCCTTGTCCTTTCTTTAGTTGTAAAGCTACCCAGGATAGTGTTTGTTTATCATCCTAGGCTTGCATGTGTGAATGGAGTGCTGACTCGCTGTTTAAATGCCCCCGCAGTGGGCAAGCTTTCTAAGGCCAAATTAAAACCATTAGTTTGCTGCATGATCAATTGGGATGACTGACAATTGATGAAAATGCTTTAGAACAGATAGAAGCCTCAGAAATAAATAACTCAGTTCTTCTGAACTGAAGGCAGCCCTCCATCCCCCCAAAACATTTCTGTTAGGATACTGTTTACACAGATTTAATCAGTTGTGTCACTGGGGCGCAGCAAAAACAGCAATGTGACCTGCTGAGATTTAGCACCAGATTGCGATTTACAATCAAGGCACCAAGAGTCACTGAAGTGCATAGCTCCCGCCCCAATTACTAATTAATCAGACCCAAAGAGGTCTCCATAAAAGGCATAGCAGTCAGCTGTGAGCCCTATAAATTCAAAAGGCTTCCCTATCTTTTATGTAGGAAAGGTGACCTGGGAAGCTTTGTATTTTGCAGTTAGGAGCTGGTCACAGGAGAAAGCCAACTTGCTAAAGTTTTTTAGTTTTGTTTTTGTTGGGTTTTTTTTCCCCTTCCCTCCTTAATAAGAGCACAGCTATCTTGTCTGCAGTAAAGTATTGTTAAAATGGCAATGTAAGATGCTGGGATGAAATGAGTTATCTAACTTGCTTTCTTGAAAGTGTGTGAATGTTCACATGCTTTTGGTTGGTTTGGTTATTTGTTTGTTTGTTTAAATTTGCTTGAAAGCATTACCAAAGTGGTAATAGCTGCGTTGGTTTCTAGTGGCAAAATGGTAACACAATGGCTCAGAGAGGGCAAACCGCAGCCCTGTGCACTGCTGTGTGCTGCAAGGAGCCGGACCCTGCCAGTCCTGCCTGTGCTTGGGGCTTCTTCTGCAGGCGGGAGCTTGTCACCATGGAAAGTGCTGTGTGGCATGACACTGGCAGGGACCTGCTGGCGATGCAGGTCGCAGATCCCAGCAGGCAGCATGCCTCAGACTGTCTGCTGCCGTGTGCGTACGAGGAGCAGATCTTACTGCTGGCATGCAGGCATGGTGTCAGTGGTTTCAGGGGCACTGCCAGGGCAAGGCCAGAGGGGGATTTGGCTGGGGCAACCCCCTGGGCTGGGACGGCCTGGTGAGCCCATCATTTGGATGCTGGTGGTGCTCAGTCTTTAACCTGGCGCTGACTCACTCCTGGCTGACCTAGCCATGATGTGTGTCGGCGATAAGTCATCTTTATCCGAGTCCTACAAGAATGCTGCTGCCTTTGTGTGGCAGCAGCCACTGAGCCCCTCCAAAACGGGCAATGGGATTTTGCCAGTGGCTGTGGCATCTCTGGGGTTGGAGCTGTGGCAAGGCCCATCACTCACAGAGTGGGATCGCAGGGAGCGAGGCATGGACTTGGTATAATTTGCTTGTTGAGCTCTTGCTGGGTTTACAGGTCTTGAGGCTTGAAAGACTGCACTGCAGGTACCCAGCTGGACTGGAGGTAAGCAGTGCTGCTCCCCGGAGGCTGATGGAGGTGACCCTGGGCACGTTCCCCAGCAATCTCCAGCTCCTTTCCAGGGGTTAGAGAGTTTTCCACTGCCTTTGGCTCCACTAGACTCTTGTCTGGTGGGGTCAATGTGCTCTGAAAAATATCTCAGAGAGTACCTTCATCATTTCTCAACATATCTTTTAATTATTTCAAGGCAAAAGGGATAGTTCTAACATTTAAAAAGAAAAAAAAGAGAGGGAAATATAAAAGTATGAACTAGATTCTCCCATTTGATGTTTTAGCTCACTTTATTGCATTTCTTCTCATTACTTTTATGTTCAGGCCAATCCTTCTTGATGCTGGTAGTCCAAAATAAAAAAAAACACAGTTTTTAGTATAAAAATAATGCATGCTTTAAGATGAAACCACAAGATATTGTGAAAACAGGAAGTCCAGTGTGTCATTAAAGTAGGTTATTTAAGTATAAATATTCTATCCTCTATTTTTTGAAGAGTTCTGTCTATATTTTAGGAGATGATATAGATTTATTTTTTGAGAGCTAGAAATAACAGGGTAAAATCACTCTGGTGGTATTTTTCTATCACTTTGTCAAATGCACGACTGTGCACGTTATATGGCAGAAAGGAAAAGCCTTCCCTCTTCTCACCCCTCAGCAACATAACAGGGAACAGAACTGCACATCTGTAAATAAATGCATCATTAGATTCTCATCAATTTGTAAGCTTCACTTGATGTATGGCTAAAATAATCCCACAAGGATAACTAAAGAAGTGTTTGCTTTCAACCACACACAACGCAGACCAGTGGAAATGCTATTTCAGTTGAGCAGGTTTTTGTGTGGTTTTTTTTTTTTTACTTGTTGGCTATTTTTTATTTTACTTTCTTACAACAGTCCACATTGAGGAATTATTTTAGATGCATTGCTACCAATATATTCATTAGCTGAGGATCTCTGGACATATTAAAAGAACACAGTAAAACAACTAATGATGCACTTGAGCAGTAACAGGTTGTCATTAGAGCAGCATCTGCTCTCATCAGAGTTAATTATTCAGTTGCTTTGTTTTCCAAGTAGGTGTCTGGTAGAATTTAGCAGAATCTTAATTAAAACACATTTTCAAACTCCATGGATGCTCATCTCATCTAAAGAAATCAAGACAATTTCCACCATAAACATCAAGCTTCAGTTGAGCCATCAAACAGCAGAAGGATCTCAGCCAAGGCAAGTTTGAGGCCTTAACCATTACAGCGCCAGTGTGAACTGGTGCCCCGATGAACTTCCCCTGACAAACTATCCTGTGCATGTACTAATAACCAGCGCAGGCACGCAGTTAAGTAACGAGAATACTCACACTGTGTAATTTCTTTCACTGTACAAACCTCTCAGATGCTGCATGTTAATTCTGAGCTGCAAAGGGGCAGAGTGCATGTGCCCTCCCCAAAAACGTGAGTCAACCCACGTTCAGGTGCAGACCTGCCTTTCTGTCCACTTCTGTGTTCTGAACACCACCACCCTGGGCAGATCCCCCAAGCTGACCTCACAACAGATGCTGGTCATTTGGAAACTTTTCTTTCCTTGTGCTCTTCCACAGGGCTGGAAAAAGGTGGTTTTCCTCTTATAAAAACTTCTCCCATGGAAAGCCAAATGGAAGTGTTCTGTCTCTGGACATAAAAAGATTAATTTTCTATGAGGCTGACTGTCGGAAACTTGCTGCTAATATAGTAGCCAAAGACATGCCAGAGAGCTTTCCCTATCAGATGTGGTAAACCCAGCATGCTGCCAGGGAGGATGCTTGCAGGGAGGGACTGGGGAACCGGACAAATCCACAGCTGTGTGTTCCCACTCAGCTAAAAACTCTCTGTAAATGAAACAACCCTCCAAGGTAAACAAGCTTAGGTTCAACCTGCTTCACTCGAATGCCATTATCTACGGTTGCTTTCCAGGGCCTCCTCTTTATTAGATTTTAGCAAGCACATACCAAAAAAGTTCAGTCTATGAGTAAAAGCTTTATTTCCCAATGGCCAGCACAGCATACAAGAACTTGAATCTTAAGCTTGGACTTGTTTGCTGCAGTGTATTGACTTACACTTGGAGCTGGTTGTGAATTTTCTATCATAAAAATGCTGTTTCATCAAGTGAAAATATTTTATGGAAATAGAGTACTTTAAGCAGGCTGAGACAGCTGGATTCAGCCTTGTGGATGGGGATGGGAAGGTTCTGATTTTTCATGTTGGAACTGGTTTTATAAAAACATTTTTATTAGTAATATTATAAAGATTTTTGAAAACTATAGATGAAAGAAAAAAAAATAAAAATTGTTATGAGATGTTTCAGGTTTACCACAATGCAGTATCTATTTCAATCCTGTTTTACAGTGCATTTAAAAGCTTTTCGGGTTGGTGATGTTTGGGAATGGAGCTGCACCTGGAGAAGTTTACTTTTGTCTTTGATTTTCTGATCCCTTTTAAAATAAAAGCTGTTCTAATATAGAGTATCTGTCTGTCATGAAAGCGAAAAATAGAAATCTATAACTTAGTGACTGTATTTTAATGGCTTAAACAACTTTCTCCAGGTCTTTTTGAGGAGTTGAGTGAGCAAACCCTCCACAGAACAGGGGCAATGCCAGGCTCAGTAGTATAGCAGGACTTCTGACTTGGCTGATGGAAATACGTTCTGGTTTGGGCTCCTTAAGGGAAAAAATTCTCTGAAGAACACCAAGGCATTTCTTTATATGTATTCTCCTCCTCTTCCTGCTCCTCCTTGCTGCTGCTTCTCACCTCAGAGCAGCTGTAAGAGGCTGCTCTTCAAAGTCAAATTGGGCTTGGAAAGAAGCTCCCCAGCAGCTGTTTCCCCACCACCATCTTCCTTCTTCCCACCAGCAGTGATTCAGGATGAAACTGCCAACTTTTCTTTCCTGCCTGGATGACTTGTCAGATCTCACACCCAACAAACAGTGCATCGCAGGAGCGCAGCAGTCCTGGTGAGGGGAGATGGACATCTCAGGGTGTCCTGAGGCTTTTGAAAGGATACAAGTTCATTTTTCACCCCAGGCCTGAGCAGTTGGACTCGCTCTTTCTGGCAGGCTGGCTTTATGGGCAACAGGACTAAAACCAACAATGAGCTGATAACCATAGTGCTACCACCACCTCCTAAACCACGAGCATTTCTCCAGAATAATCCATTTTGCGTCAGAATAGTTCTGAAAACTGTCTCAGGCTGAACACCTGATGGTCCACATCTCTGTGAGCACAGACAGGAGATGAGGTGAATAACTTGCCCGTGGTTTTATTCCTCAGGAACAATCCAGGCTCCCCAAACTCATACTATTAGGAACCACACCACTGTTGTTTCCATGCTGCTCTGCTAACTAACACGCAAAGCAGGCACATCCACAAAGCTGTGGGCTGATGCGGGTGGCATTTTCATGCCACAGCACCGGCAGATGACGAGGAGCGCTGCCACGTTCAAGCCGTGGGCTACTGCTTCCGTGGGCACTGAGCAGCCGTGGCTGCTGCTGCTGCGGTCGGTGATAGACTGTGTTCAGGGAGCTTTGCTTCTCTCCTTCCTTTTAAAGCTTCATTTTTACCTAGAAAAAGATATATATGGGCCGTAATCCCCACTATGGTACTTGGTGCCCTGTCCTGAGGGAAGGTGGCATTTTGGGGGGGGAAAGGCCTTGCTGGTGGTCCTGCTCCTGTCACCAGAGCATTTGTTGTGCAGAAATGTGTGAAAATAAATAAATGAAAGCAGTACTTTGGTCTTCACAAAAGCATCTTTTATTTAATTGCTGAGTGGGGCTTTCTGGTTTCTCCTGAACAGCGGCTGCTGCCCAGCAGAGGTAAGTGCCGGAGCCTGTGAGCCGCACACGTGCGTGAGCTCCACATGGCATCTTCTGATGAAAGACAACCATGATGAGCTGGTGGCCCGTGGGCCAGGGCAGAGGAGAGGGCCACCATTTCTGCCTTTGTGGTGTAGTCACAGTGACTTGGCCAAGCTACAGGTCTTGCACATGGCCCTTGCTTTTGGGAGGGCGTAGCATGTATTTACTCACTGCTGCGGGACACCAAGCAGAAAGATCTACCTTATGCCATCCAGTCTAATCAGAGCTGGGGTCAAACGGTTGCTCAGACAAATTTTACACACACACCTTTGTAAGTAAATGTGTCTGCACACATGCTTACATTTAGGCATGCAACTTGCAGCCGGCATCCACGCCGTGTGGAGCTTGGCACTCCGGAGCCCTGCAACGGAGCTGTGTGGGCTGGGCTGGGGCTGTCGAAGGACCAGAAGGAGTGAGACAAGCCACCCCAGTGAGGCACCCAGCCTGCCCTCTTTGAGCTGGAGGCGAGAGCTCTGCCTTTTTGCTGTGAAGTCTTCTGTGCCTGCAGAAGTGCGTTTTTCCACCCTAAGCGAGATCAGATGGGCTGTAATAGCGGAGTAGGCAGAGAGGGGGGCGCGCAGCAAGCCCAAAACTCTAAGTGGGGAGCTAGAGTGATGCAAATAGCTCATTTCCAGAACTCACACTTTCGGCTCAGCGATATGATCTGATCAAATTTGTCAAATTCTTTGACATTTAAAAAAAAAAAAAGGAAAACGAGGACTTTATTTGGGTAAATGGATTTTTATTAAAACCTTTATAGCATATTTTGTTTCACTCAGAACTTATCTTGAATCAATGTGCCAAAGACCAATGTTTCCTTTCCCTCTTGCCCAGGCCTGACCGCAGGATCAGGCACCCACACCACTCTGGTGGTCCTGTATGGTGTTTTTGGTGTCAGAGGACTAGCCGAGACCCCAGCAAGCACCCAGGGATCTTTGTATGCTCAAACAGACACACAGAGCAGACTCGGGGTGCTCGCCACTGCTGGGGCCTCGCTCCCTGCTGGACTACCCTGGCCAGCACAGGGCTTGCTCAAAGGGCAGCTGCGGGGACGGAGCTTAGCCCCACCAGTGCCCCTGGGCAGGACCCCAGCAGGGCCTGGGCACCGGGTGCTCTGAGTTAACTTCTGGGTGACCTTATTTTTTTTGCATTGATTACAGCTGGGGCCTAGAGGGAACAAGGCTGAGGCTGAGAGCAGGGCTGACCTGCAGAGCTGCAGCGGTGAGACGGGCTGATCTGCTCTCCCCAACTGTCGCGGGGAGGTGTGCAGTGAGGGCTCCCTGGCTGCTTCCCTGCCAGGCTGGGGCCTTCTGCAGCTGAGAACGGGCTCCACCTGTCCCAGGATCCCAGGTTGCTGGGTGGTTTGTTTACCGGTGCTCTGGTGGGTTGTTATTCCTGGCTCCCTGGCAGTGATGCTACTTGTTGCCTTTTGTGCTATTTGAACCCAGCTAGGATGGTTTCATTGTGATGGTGTCTGAGGGAAGAATTGCTTCTTCTTGTCCTCGTGAAAACAGAGATGAGAGCAGCGATTTAATGTTAATGGGAAGGAAGGAGGAAGCTACCCATTTGGGTGTAAAATCTGTTTTTCAAACCAAGATGCTTGCTGCGCTCTGAAGTGTGTTGTTGCTGCCAGGGTTTGACCCAATTCTCTGTTCAGCTGGGCTGGCTGGTTCTGGGAAACTCCCCCTCCCTTCAACACAAATGCAACATCAGCTCAATCAGTCAGGCTCCATACAGTAAAAGCATTGAAAGCCAAAAAGTCCTTTGTGACATTTATCTCTGTCTTCGTTCCTGGGGGCTGGGGGGGAAACACACGCACACAAACCCGTCCTAATGAAAATCAGACAGTGTGAGCAAGTGGCTCTGAAGCAAAGTTTTTCTGCTCCTAAACTGTACTTCAAGTCATTACAAGCTTTGCTTGCCAACGTTACAGTAGCTGAAGCAGTATGTACAGCCTGTGATACGCAGACTGGAGTAAAACCTTCTTCATGACATTTTGTTGTATGGGAAAGCTTGAGTTTTTGGAAGACGCTCCGATAACACAATATGGAAAGCATGCTATCTTAGCATTTCCTACGCCGACTTGGAATGCCTTCTGTTTGGAGAAGATCCACTGGCAAGTGAGGGAAGGTCTGAACAGTCAATTTAGATTTTTCTTTTAAATGTATTCTGTATGCATATACTGTGGTTATTTTGAGATTTTTGCCTTCTGGAATGATTACTGTCTGATACCAGATAGAAAAGTCATTATGCATAAAACATAGGTGTACAACGAGTTCAATAGCGTAGGGGAGCTGTGGATGGAACCGATTAAGTTTTGTTATGAGGTACGGACCTTATTTGTCTTTAAAACCCTATTCCACACCTGCAAAGCCATTACCATCTCTGTTCAGAGGTGAATAAAAAAACCTTGTAGTAAGCCTGTTGCATCCACTTTCTTGACCAAGAAAATTACTGGGAAAAAATACAGTTAAATTAAAATTGTTTGTAAAGGCTGCTTTTTTTTCTTTGAAGTGTGGTTTTACTGAGGATAAGTAGACAATCTTAAGAAAGGAGCAACATGTAGTGCTGTCCCTGGATAAAATGTGTGATCCCACTGTGTCTCAGTCCTTTCTGCGGTTATGTCTTTCTATGTCCAGCTCAGACGGGCTTGACATATTTTGGGGGGAAGTCATCGTCCTAAGCTCTGAGTTAGACCGGCATCGGTTCCTCCTGGGCTGCACGGCTCACCCAGAGGGGAAGGGTAGTGCCTTCCATCCCTGTTTGAGCACGTAGGGCTGGCTCGTGCCCTGTGGGACATCTGTATTGTGCAGCGGGAGCGTGGTGTGTCTCTTCCAAAGAGCTTACAACTTGCAATGGAGCGTAAGTGAGTGGGATGTTATCAGAATATGTAGAAGTGTTTTGTGCATTACATCTCTATTACCTAACTGCCTTTGAGATGGCTGTGAGTGGTGGGAGGATTGATGTGGTTGACTGGAATGGTTGGCTGTTTGGTCTGTGTCGGTGGAGAAGAGAGAAGGATGTGCAGGAGGAATGGCAGCAGTCGCATTGCACGGAGAAGCACGGCAGAAAGGACAAGGATGGCTATATGGGGAATGCCAAAGTGGCTGGATAACCCGGCACATCAGCAGCGTTAAAGGAAGTTCTGCCATGGGGTGTGAAAGTGGAAGCACCCCCAGCTAAGGGTACCTCATTGCACCTTGCACTGCCTGCCTGTATGGGGTCAAGACAAAATAATAGTAATAATGCTTCCTTCTTGTCCCACTCTGAAGGAAACCCAAGGGAGAGGACATAGTTACTGAACTCAGCAGACAGCCCTCTGTACCCAGAGCTTCTACCTGTTGCCGTTGCTGCCCTGCTCGGAGCACGGCACAGCTTTGGGGAGGAATGTGATCTGCTGAATGGCTGCCCACCCCCAGGACCTGCTGCTGGGAAGGGCAGGGAGCCCTGCTGACTCCTCACCTCCTTCACGCCATAAATGGGGCTTGGGTGACATGACTGGGTACAACAGGGCCGGCACGTGGCCTTAGCCAAAACACGGTCCAGTAAGCCCTGAAGCTGCCGAGCTCTAGCTCCAGCAGCCTGATCCAGCTCTCTGTGGATCTGGGCAACACATCAAAAATGTGGGATGCTCAGCTCCGCCACTGCTTCGCCGAGGCCTTAGTCACAGCCTGTGTGGGAAGGGGAAGCAGCAAGCTGCTGGCATGGTCTCCTCTCCCGTGGAAGCACAGCTGGCACTAGCCCTTGGTTGCTGTTGTCCAGTGACTGCTCTTTGTCTCTGGTCAAAAAGGCATTTGCTTACCACGCTGCTAAAATGTGCGTGTTGTTGCACCACCAGCATCAGGGACGTATGCACTGCAGGCTGCCGCCTCGGTGCTGCGGAGTGCCCGTCACGGATAGGGAAGTGTCTGGCCTGTTGCTGAGCTCCTGGTTCATGTCTGGCCATTTGCAGGCAACAGTAGCTAAAATCTGAGGCTATGAGCTAATGGGGACAGCAGCGTTTCCTCCTTTCCTCTCTCTTGGAGGATGCAGCCGTGCGGTTGCCAAAATATCTGCCGATGACTGCTCGGTCCCTGGCTCTCATGGATGCTGTGTACTATCCAGTAGCCTCTGCGCTGTGTGCAAGCAGCTACAGAAAGACAATCCAAAAAGAGCATGTGAACAGAAGGCTGGAAAAAGAGCCACTTGATTATTCAGTTCTTAAGAGGGGAAAAAAAAAATTGCTGCAAGAGCAGCAGAACTTACGAATCCCATTTCTCCTCTGGCACTCTCTCCCATGGCTTGATTATCTTAAGTTCATCATGATTAAAGCATTTCCTGTGGCTGGAGTATTCGTAGCGTTGCTTTCCTATGTAGGATCTGTGGTATCTAATAGCATGGGTGATTTCGCATTGCAGTCTTGTTGTTCAGAGAGGACAGTAGTTCAAATCTCTACGGATTTTCTTGAGACTCATAGGGATGTGGTACATCTGAGATTCCTCTGCGGCATAAAATTTGGCTGAAATCAGCCATCAGAGTGCAGTAGTACCAGAAAGGACTGGGAAGCAAATAGTTCATGTTCATGCCTGGGATGACATGCCAGGAAGGAAAGTGTTTTTTCAGGAACTTTGGTGTAAGCTAGCATAGAAAATTGGGTGCCCGTGGGAGGCATCGCATCCCTGTTTTGTTTGGGGAGAAGAACTCAACGTTTAGCAAAACATTCCTAATCCCAGAAAAATGCTTCACTTTGAAATGCTTCTTCCAGCAGGACTCAAGAGGCCTGATGCGCTTTCCGAGCCGGCCCGGCTCGCTCTGTGAAATCCAATGTGGAGCCATTTTCCCGAGCCTCTGCCGATCGGTGCCTCGGTGCGGGCATGGCCAAGCGCTGCTGGCAGTCGCTCCGGCTGCTCAGCGCTGGCGTGAGCCAGAAACAAACAGGCAAAGTGCCACGCCAAAGAAAAGGGAAACATCTTACTCCTTATTTAATCAATATCAACAGACATATTAACAATCGCGTATCAACATGCGCAATTATTTGTAACCCATCAGTAAACATGATTGTTAAGCCAAATCTGGTGGTCCCCTGCAGAGGTGAGGAGGCAGGAGCGTGTTTGGGAGTGCACCGTCTCCCCCAGGGATGCGGACGGGCTGGGTGCAGGGTGCTGCTGGCATGGAGCTGCCCAGGAGGAGCGCTGGAGCTGCAGGAGCACCATGGCTCCCAGGGTGGCACACGTTCCCAGCCTGCTGCATGTGGGTGACGAGGGCAAAGTCGTCTCCTCTGCCCAGATGTGCCTGCAGTGACCACCACATCTGCTCTGGCCCCTGTATGTGTTTACCCTTGTGCAAACCTTGCACGAAAGCCTGTAGCTTCATCTTTGGTGGCTGCCTGTGGGTGGCGATGCTGCAACTCCATGTTACATGGTGCTATGGGCTAGAAGAAAGGTGGTGTCTAACAAATAGAAAACCAAGGTCTGGCCTCCATCAGAGTGATGATGGCCTCAGTGCTGGGCCCTATTGCAGGCTCTGCCAGCAGCAGGATGGCTTGCACCAGGGGTGTTGTGGGCCAGCGGTTCGTAGCCCACCGGGCACAGGTGTGGCCAGGGGAAGCACTCCTGGAGCAGGTCCAGGGAGGACCTGCAGGAAGGCTGATGATGATGATGGGTGAGCCTGAGCACAGCTGGGGCTTCAGGGTCTCACCTATGCAGGGGCGTCAGGGTGGTGCTGTTGTTATGGCATTGGTTTAAGAATAAACTGAGCTTCAGTCCTCCTTATCCATGTGAATTGCATCTCTAGCAAGTGAAATGCAGAAAATGCCCAGTGCCAGGCATCTCATTTCTTCCCTGGAACAAATGAAGTTTTGTGAGTCCCACTGGCTGCAACGAAGGTATATCCGTAAAGAGAGACAAAAATAGACCTCTGCTTTAATGTGAGGAACACAAGAGTCTTTCTTTAGTGGTTAAACCTCCCCCCAGGTGAATGTGGTGTCGATATGGGTGGTGGGCTGGTGGGAGAGATGCGGCCTCCCCTCCCTGCAGCCAAGGGGCAGTGTGGCCGCCCTGCACAGGGGACACCAAAGCTGGGGTGTGGGCTGCCTTTCCTAAACCCTCTCTGGGCATCAGCTTGAAGACCATCCGCTTCCTGCAATATTTACAAATATATCTGCCGCTAAAATCTGCCCAAGTTTATCAATGAGACAGGGATAGCATTACAGAGCTGTGCGCACACATGTTATACATTCCCCCAGCAATAATTCCTTCCTCCAGTTATGCTATGTATTTAGTGCATTCCTCCAGTATGATAATCATAAACATGCTTTAAAAAAAAAAAAAAAAGGCTAACAAGGTTGAAACAAAACATAGAAGGTGGCCGGATAGTGGGAAGAGGCTGCTGCAGCCCTTGAGACTGGGACTTCTGTCTCCTGACAGCCTCTGCCCTCTCGGAGGACAGCCGAGCTGCTGCCTGTTGCGAGAGCAGAAAAGCGGCGGCGGGCCGGTGGGTGAGAGCAGCCAGCCCTGCTCGCTGCCCGCCGGGCAAACGGCTGGGGCTGGCAGGGGCAGAGAGGAAAGGAAGGCCAAAACATAACAGAAGTAATGGGAAGCAGGTTGAAAATCTTTTCTCTATTTACGTATCGACCCACAGAGGCGGGGGGAAGCTTTGTGATGCGTTCAGCTGTTGTTAGCTGCCTGCCCTGTGCTGAGGGTGAGGGAGCTGCTGTGGGGCTGCAGCCCTGCCCGTGTCTCTGACAGGTCTGGGTCCCTCGGGCGAGGGGCATGCCATTCCTTCCCAAAGTGGCTGTGTTGTTCTTGGGCTCAAAACCTGCTATCCCACAGTTTGCATGCGAAGCAGTGAGCAGTGCAAGGCCTGTGTCACAGGTTTTTGTTTGTTTGTTTTTAAAATTGATTTGAGGGCTCCAGGTCTGCTGGTGCTCAGCTAATGATGAAATGTGCTTGGGTTTCCATGGCCAGTCTCTCCCCTTTGGCTTGTCCTGAGCAGAAAGCTGCTTCTCAATCTGGCCCCAGCCCGAAGCAATCACTCCTCCTTTCCCTTCATCCCGCGAGCTTGGGGATGAGCACCCTGCGGGCACTAACCGCTCCCGAGCGGGTGAGGGTACAGGCAACTGTCTGAGCTCTCTCTCTTCCCCTTGCCCCCTCATCAGACTGGGCCAGGTTTGGCACCAGGTTTGTCCTCTGGTGGCCCCTATGGTACCCTGGCCTGCAGTGTTGCTGGGAATGCTTCGGGCAGCATCTTCAAAGGCTTTCCTTAGCCAGGGCTGATGGATGGGGTCTTTTGGGGGTGAGAAAGGTGGAGAGGAGTTGCCTGTGTGTTTGCTCTCTATGGGGCACCCAAAGCTGTCAGCCTGGCAGGAGCCGTTAACCCGGGAGGTCCAGGCAGGAATTAGCAGTTGGTGAAGTGCTTTTCCCCCTCACCCTGCTCCCTCGCTTCACGGGAGCTGTTACCTTTCCTGGCGAAGCAGATGCTCGACCATCCTGATGGCAGCACCGTCCCTTCAGCCGATACGTTACCTGCTTGCTAGTAAACAGGAGAAGCGTTAACTGTGACTGACAGTGGTGAAATACATCAAAGATGGCTTCTACCAGAAGGGTTTGCTGACTTCACAGGTACAGTGCCAGCAGCCCGGCTTGCCTCCAACTGCCCCAAGCTCCCCACGGACCTCCCACATGGGGATACCCCGCTCTGCCACTGCGGCCGACCTCCCTGTGGGGCCACGGGGCATGCAGGGACCACAGGGGGCAGCCAGGGGTATCCAAGGGACCTGGTGACGAGCAGGGTGGTGTTTCTGGAGGATCGGGGTGACTGAGATGCTCTGCCTGTGCCGCCTCAGCCTGCCACTGAGCTGTGCCGGCTCTGGCGCCAGCAGCCTCTGCCCCGCTGACAGGCGCTGTGTCCCACGGCGCTGCCAGGGCGAGGGCTGCTGGGTTTGGGGAAAACAAACAGCCCTCCCAGGACATGGCAGTGCTGAATATTTCCCCAAACTTTTTTTTCTCTCCCGTAAAGGCAAGAGACACATTTGGGAAAGACAGCAAATTTCTACTTCTGTCTCTTCCCGATACACAGGCACTGACACTACTTTTGCTTATTTTCCATTCACCGGGACAATTTAATCGTAGCATTTCAGCCAGGCAGCCTGTGCGAGCGCTGCTTCCCGGGGCTGCCACAGCAAAGCAGACCTCCGTGGTGTCTGATGGCGAGAAGCGCACGAAGCGGGGTCACACAAGGGTCCGGGGAGGAGGAGGAAGCTTGGGTTTAATGCCTGAAGTGCAAATACTTGGCTAGGAGCACGCGTTGAAGCACTACTGTGTGTGCCTCTCTGTCTGCATTCGTCTTTCAGGCAACAAGCAGCAGCACATTATCGGGTGTGTGAATACATATTTACTACGGTAGGCCCAGAAGGGCTTTTCAACAACTTTCCCTGCATGTGTTGCTAACAAGTCACTCTACAGATTTACCAAGTGAGCAGAATCGCAAATGTTTCTCTTTACAATGAGAAGTAATCAGAGAAGGTCTAAATGGCAAACAGCAATCCAATATATACATTTGTCACAGATATAATGTAAAGTCAGCTCAGCCTCTTTGATGTCACATAAACATGTCATTTTGAAGCGACTCAGTTTTGCTGGCATTTCATCAGCGAGCGCACAACAAACAGCGCCAATTACGCTCCATCGCTGTTTATCATTTGCCTCCCTTAAAATGCCCATCCATTACCAGCAAAGTGGTTTGCAGTGTTTAGTCTCTGGCGGGGATGGTGTTCCACAGCCCTCAGCCCCGAGGCAGATTCTCTCTTTCGCTGTTTAACCCACTGGTTTAATTACTTTGTGGGTCCAAAAAAAACCAACTAACATTTACCCCCAAAAAACTGAATTTTGTATTCCAAACCTATGTAGTATTTAGACAGCCTCTGAAAAAAGAGCTGCTGCGGAGAGACGTGTTGGGAGTAGGATTTCTGTTTGAGGAGAGAGGGGAGGACACGTCCCCATCTCCTTGAGCGTCCCTGTTATTTGTCTGGTTTCCTTCTCCCAAGTACCCTCTCCCTGGGGAGCTGGGGCCATGGGGGAAGCCAGGTGTTTTGGGTGGGGGGGGTCTCATGGCCAGGCCCCAGGACCTGCTGGTGTGGCACAGACGCATTGGCTGGAGCACACCCCGCCGGCTCGGCTGCCTTGGGTCCCACTGCAACCGGGCTAGCGCCTGGAGAACCGCTCCGAGTTCACAACCAAGCCTTTGAACCCCAGCTCTTGTGCTATAAAACACGTTGCTGGTTAATTGAAGGAGGATGCGCTGCAATCCATTGTGTATTAGCAAATGCATCGTTTGTAACGTACATCAACCCCCACGCATCCATGTGTGTGTGACTTAGTCGTCAGATCCTATATTGGTGTTATTTCAAAGAGTCTGGGAGATGGGATACTATAAATGGGGTGTTTGAAATACTAATGCTACCAGCTGCTGAACTCACCGAAAATAATACAGTTATTCCGTTTGCTTCCCTGCTAGTAGTTAAAAAGTAATGAGTCCTTTTATGCTTTCTTTACATAATAGGCTCCAGCCAGAAAACTGGATGTTTCCTCGTCAATAAAATAAAAAAGAAATTCCCAATATTAAAGGAACAAAGATGAAATTGAGCAAGTCTTATGTTATTGTGGTTAACAGTCAATAAGGAAAACCAGAGTTTTGTTCTGCTGACTTAAAAAAACATTAAGCTGTAAATATCTAACTCCATTCTATTTTAGTGTTGTGTGCTTGGGTTTTTTTTTTTTTTTCTTCTTTAAATTTAATTCATGAAAAATTCCCTCCCAAAGTTTTGGTGTTAGTTTGCTTTCCCACCTCTTCTTTTCTCAAAGCATCAACCAAATTACATACGAGGACCATGTCTTCCTAAAATCCACAAAGCTTAGTGGAAGCAGTAATTTTTTCACATGAAAAAAAAATAAATTCTGGGGGCGCCGCATAGTGAAAACGGGATTTCAGCACTCATGGAAACCCAGTCAAAGAATAGGAGCGAAATGTCTGAGGTTTGAGCCTGTGTGGGCTGCATGGGGAGGGGTTTGGATGCAGGAAGGATGGGATGGCTGCAGCTTCCCTGGGCGGCCCGGGGTTCAGCCACTGGTGGTGGGACAAATACTTCTGAGCACGCTTAAGAAACCTGAGCCACCATAAAATATGGTGACCTATTAAATAGCAGGCAGTGTTTTTGGGGAGTTCTTCCACGTGTCTGAAGACATTCTGTGACAAATGCTCATCTTGGGCGGGAGAGACCAGCAATCCTTGCCTGGCACACGGGAACCCGTCCCTCAGGCAATTTTAATTCTAGGCAGGGGTAGGTCCAGGCACACAAGCCAGAGCCAAAGGCTGCAAATCCAGCATGGCAGAGGTAACATGCTAGGAAGAATAATGTATCTGACTAATTCTGAGCAGTTTATAGACAAGGAAAGTTGGACACATACGTTAACTGTTGAGTTAGTCTACAGATCACGCTGTTCATTAAATATAGCTGTGCTGTACAGTGTATATACACAAATCCGCTCTATATATTTTAAGTGCCCTGACAAAGGCTTTGGTTGCAGTATTTAGAGGAGAAAACTGTTTTCTTTCCCTTGAGCCCAAACTGTTCCCAATGAATAATTTGTCCAGTTCTAATGTATAATTAACATCTGAAGGTGGAGACTGCTGTTGCCTATAAACATTACCATATTTCCATATTCCTACTCCACAAGTTACCAGTTTTAAAAAGGAAACCGCACATGCAGGCACACAGGAGCGAAGCAGGACCTGTGCCCTGGCGGCAGCGAGTGCCGCTGGTGGGAGCCTGGTCACCGGAGCCCCTCGTCCTGTGGCCGTTTGCCTTTGCAGCCTCCCCAGCCTGCCCTTTGCTCCCCAATAACCCTCTTCACAGACTCTGTGTGCTCTCCTTGAAGGCTTATTTAAAGGACAGGGCTTGTGCCCAGCTGTGGGTTATTGCAGGTGTGGGTCATGGGTAGGAAAAATGGAGTGACTCTTTGCTGCTGCGGGTCCACATCCCTGACGTGGCTGCGGTGGGACTGACACAAACGCATCTGCCGATCCCTTCCTGCACGCTGCTCGTGGAGGCTGCCTACCGAAAACTTCTCAAGGATCCACCCACAGAAACTATGGACATGTTTTGGATTGTCTGCAAAAATTTGGTTTGTTAATTTGGTTTTAATTGTGAGTTTAGCACTTATTTCTCCCCC
>VYZM01013941.1:57505-74009 GCA_013398915.1 Dromas ardeola | reverse complement strand
CCACCCCCACCCCTGGCCTTTAATCTAGTTCACATAAGAGATCCTACGAACCTTTTTTCCTGACTTTTTGGACTTTTACCGTCTGCTAGCATTAATCGCTCGCTGCCGAGCGGTGCCTGTCATTCAGGAAAAAGCATATTGCAGAGGCCTCAGCCTTCTCTGGAGCGGGACCAGAGATGAGACGTGTGATGCTCTACCCTGCAGGGCAGTCACACAGCGGCTGCTGGCCGGCGTGGCCGTATCAAGGCCCGGAGAGCCATTAACCAGAGGTGAGACTGGGGAATCGACGCTCCTGGGAGCGGAGTCCTGTGCTCCGATGTTGGCCTGACAAGAGATAAGGCACAGCACTGTTCCGGGCCCATGGAGGAAATTAATAGTGCAGCTTTGGCAGCCGAGCCATCGCAGCACACCTAGCAGATGGGTCATTAGGACAGAATTCACCTGTATTACCCTGGGTCCCCTGTACTGCTATCAGAAAGCGTGTTTTCATTGCCTTTTATCTTCAGAGTTGTTTTAAGGAAGCAGGCGGCAGCATCCTCCCCAACCAAAGCTTTGCATGGGCGAAGGCTGCGACAGCCAGGAGTTGCAGCGCTGCTTGCCGGAGCGATGCCCGGCCACGGGGCCGGGCATAGCCACAGCCAGAAGCCGTCACCCATCTCCACACATGCGTGGGACGGAGTGGGCCACCAGCGGCTCCGGCCTGTGTGTGCCCAAACTGCGCCTCGCCTCCATCCTGGCGCGTTGCAGGGGCTCTCGTTCGGCGCAGCCGCCGGTCGGGGGTGGGGGGTCTCTGCGCTGTGTTGCAAGGACTCTCTTTGCTCTGCGGCGTGCAGCACATGGGAGCATATGGCTCTGTGTCTGGTTTGTTTGTTTGTTTTAGTTTTTTTGTTTCTTTCTATTTTGGTTTACTGTCACAAATAATTTAATTATCCCATGACTTGCCATTTCAGTTATGCATTGTCTCTGTTCCTGTTTGACTTGGGGGCAGCTGTTGAGCTCTCCAGATTTAGGGCTCAAATCTGCTCATCATTATGTGCGAGCACAACACAGCCCATCTTGTAAAATCGGCAACTCTGCACAAGGTAGGTGTGTGTGAGGGCTGATGTGCTGGGATGCAGCTTACATCCCACACTGGGAGATGGGAACAGCCCTTGGCCCCCACGAGAGGCCTGAGCACACGGTGGGTGTTTGTTAGCAGCCAGCAAAAGAAGACCCACCTGAAGCACTTGTGGGTTGTGAGGTAGGCTGCAAAACTCAGCTCTGATTTTTGTTGTTGTTGTTGTTGTTGTTGTTCTCAGCAAAACCAGCCATGAATCTGTCTTAATTTGGCTTTTGCTGTCCCAGAGTCTTGAGTTTTCAGTCCCTCCTGGGCTCAAAGTCGTTCCTCGTAGCTCTGCTACCAAGTAATTTAAAAGCAACCCCATTTCACACCACCTGTAAAACTGGAGAGGTCAATGAATGCGAGACGGAGATGTTCAAGGAATCCCTTGAATCTAGCAGCCTGAGGCTTGAAGGAAGACGCCTTGCAATAAAATGCCAAGAGCAGGCTGTAATTAGTGTTGTGTCAATGACTGATAAATTAGGTGCTGCAGCCCTTTCTCAGAAAATTAAATCAACTTGTCTGGTGGTCCATCACTTCTTATCAAACAATCGGTGTTCATATTTACATCCCGTAAATCCCAAAAAGTAGCTGTAAACGCTCTGCTGGAGATGGATGGATGACTTGTGCCTATAAGCATGTGCCCAGAGGGGAACATTTGTTTGGCTTTTACCTATGTTTTTCTCTCGTGCAGTGGATTTAGGAAGCATGTCCTGCGGGAAGATAGGGAAGCAAACTATTCAACAATATCTCATCCGAGCTCTGCAGACGTTTATAAGACATACAGCTGTTTCTCTTTTTAATTTGGAGGAATACAGGCCTCACAAACAGGGTGGTTGGTTGTTCCTACAAATAAAAGCCCACAGCTCAAAGGCAAAATATTTTGAAGACAATGTACAATAAGAGACTTTTTTTTTTTTAGCCATGTAAAAGCTGTTTTATGAAATTAAGCTGGAAATATCATAAGTGGGAAATGACCACAGAATAAATAGGAACCTTTTAGAAAGACAGCAAACATGTGTTATTTATTTTCCTAGTAAATGGAAGTGGCAGATTCAATCAGCAAGAAACATCAGATAGTTATGACCATTTTAATCACATTAAAAAAAAAAGTTCATAAGTTTTGTTTATGGTACGTTTAACAACATTTTCAGTTGAGTATGGGGGGGGAAGCGAACAACTCTTATTTACTAGTAAACTAGAGATAAGATGGGACTGTTTCTTCTAGTCCGGGCAGAAAGGGGGCGAGAGGTAGAACAGTGAAGTGTCTGTGCTGTTACCTTTTGCACTCCGTGCACACATCTGGAAAGCATTACGACCCGTTGCATCAGAAATATTTTAAAACTATCAAACAGTTCCAAAGCATGCACTGTACCCCATGAAGAGAGACAGCCTTCATGCCTGCCATTTCGTAAGGCTTGTCGCCATGCCAAGGAAACCTATTTTATATGGGTCTATCTCTGCTTATATTTGCCTGAAAGCTTTAAAGTCACATTCAAAAATGTTAATGCTAGATGTTAATTTTAGAGATGGGACAAAGCGAGGGTTGTAAAATAGCCAGCTGAGATTAAATCCCTACATAATGACAAGCTGCTGATATGCCATCAGTAGCTGTAAGAGGAAGGTGGAAGGAGGGGCCTGGACACGTGGCGTGTGTCTTGGCACTGGGGGTGCGCGAGTGCCAGTGCTGACCAAAGCCAACACAGCATTTGTTCCTCTTTCCCTCTATTTTGGAAGCTGTGCACCTCAAGTTGACATTGGCCACATGGGCTCGTGTGCTATAAAAAAAAATAGTTGTAAGCAGATGTGTTGAGACCTTATCTTCCAAGATCTTGATCTAGATCTTCCAAGATCTAAGTGTTCTTGTAGCTGACATGTGCCCCTCTGTCAACCTTTGCAGACCCCAGCACGTTGTCCTCGCTCAGTGCGTGTGTGTGGTCTGGGAGAGCTGGGCAACTCCAATTGCTCGGCGAGAAAGGTTAATTTTCCTCTTAGCAAATGTTTCATTACAGTAAGAGAAGACGACTCATATTTGAGGGCCACAGAAGGAAAATGTACAAGCAACATAAATACAAGGGGGTGTTAACTGTGTGCGGAATAGACTGATTTATAAGAGGAGACTGTGTGCTTTTGTGGATACCACATGTGGTATTAGTGTCATCTTGCTTTGGGTTGTAATATTGTAATAATTGTACCACAGAGGAAAATTGTATTCTTGGGATTAAATGTGTGTAGTGCAAGAGGTATTAGACACTCTGCGCTAAATAAAAGGAAGTGGTGCTACAAGTAGGAGTGTAATTTCTATCCTTGTTCTGATCTCTCTGCTTTCTGGTCAAACATGTTTCCCTTAGAGACAGCAGGAGATATATCCTTGGGATATCAGCTGTATTTGCTTCTATGGAGCAGCAAACCCAAAGAGGGGCGGCAGACAAAAGCTCAGGGAAGTCTTTATCTGGGAGAAGAGAGAGGAGTTAGCAGTGGGACAGCAGAGAAGAAATAACCCTCAGGAAAGATTTGGGTGGAAACATGCTCAGAATCAAGCAGCAGTGACATTCCGTGAGCACCTTAAGTATTCGTGCTGCCGGGCAGCACAACCTTTGCCTCTCTACTCTCCTCCATCTCAGCTGCTTTCAGCTGAAGAATAAAAACTTGTTAGATCTGGTCAGAGTGCAGGGACTGGTCTGCAGTACAGGAGATGGCTGGGGCTCGTTGATGCCTGGAGTATAATCGCGCTGTGCCTGGGGTGCCCCAAGATCCCACTTTAGTTGCACAAGTAACTGGATGTCCTGAGAAACAGGGCTGGACAACATGGCATAATGCTGCTTATCTCTTGTGATCTCATTGACTTCAGCAAGCGGAGATACGCAGCATGTATATTAAAATAAGAGCTGATTGTTTCTATTGACAGGTCTTCACAACATAAAAATACCCTGTTGCTTAATTGCCCCATGTCTATCAATGGAGTCAGTGTAAAGCACAGGCTGATTGGAAGGTGGCAACAAAACTTGCCCTTCATGGGGAGGTGTTGATCTGGCAAAGAGCCACCTGAGGTGGAGGTGCCTCCACCCCTCTACTGGAAGTTGTCTGTCCTGTAGCTTTGTTTCTGGGATGTGAGCCCTGTTTCAGTGTCAGGTTAGCTTGAACAGCCTGTGGTCGCTGTTAAACCAGTTTGGTTTTGCCCAGTAGTAAATTAAGGGACGTTCCCAGGATGCTTCCCACCAGCAGAGGAGTGGGGCTCAGGTTAGAGACAAGTGCTTGGGTTGGAAGAGTGGCCACAGTATGGGCAGACATCATTGGCTCTGTATAAGCGCAGCAGCCATGGAATCTGGAAAATGCTGACGTGTACCATTAAAAAAGGGAAGGAAAAAAAAAAAGTAGGAGGAGGTGTCATGGTTTTTTTCAGATTCAATCTCATTATGAAACCCAAGTAACTTTGACAGAAATAAGCATCTACATAACATAACTAGATCAGTGCACTAATGCCAAGGACTGTGTGGATGAAGGGTAAATTCTAGGTAGTTTATAACCAATGATCTAGCAACCTCGTAGTGTGACTTTGGGTACTTGTCAAGCAAGCTGATTTAGAAAGAGACTTGGAGGAGGAACGGTTCTAAGGGAAACTTTGTGCGGGTGGGTTTCGTCCCAGGCTGAAGGCAAGATAATGTTCCTGGGGAGCAAGTGCAAGAGCATGTCTTTACTGCCCATCCTGGAAAGAAATTCTGTAATCAAATCAAATGCAATTTCTTGCTTTCACTTTCTAGCTGAGCAAGGGGGAAAAGGTTATAAGATCCTCTGGTGCTCAGATCCTGGGAAGACCTTGGGGTTGGGAAGGGTAAAGGAATTTTGTTGTGGTTAAAGTCCCCAGATGCATGGTGTTCAGCTCTACTTGTCTGAGGGCAAAATAGAACCATAAATCTTTCAAATAAATACATGATGCACGTTTTGGCCTTTAGAAATGTGTGCAACTTCAAACCACTCCATTTGCCTTTGCTTTAAAGTAGTGTCTGTGAACAAAGTCACAGAAGGTGCTAATAACGGGGTAAAACTGCAAAACCTCGTTGTTTTGTTTGGACTGTGTGTCCCTAAATGTGTATTTATAGTGTGGGAAAAAAAGCTATTGTCAAAAGCACAGTGGCTGTGCCTCAGGTTCAAGACTATCGCTTAAATTTTGACTGTCCATTGATGAAGGTGTGTGTTTGGATTATCAGACCTGGTGGGTGGGCTGTTTTGCAGACGGAAGGCAGATTGGTGCTGACCTTCGGGGTTTTACTGGTTTTGTGTGTACATGGTGCTATGTCAATGAGTGATGACAGCCATGTTGTGTTAGGTGTGACATTCAGAAGGTGGATGTGTGGTTAGCAAGCGAAGAAACATGGGGGAGCAGTGACTGCTGCATCCCTGGGCTTCACTGCCCATCTGTGGCATCAGCCTGCTCCAAGTGACAGGGGTGTGAGGTCCTCCGCTTCGCCTGTCACCTCGAATTGTCCTTGGTGGGAAAGAGTAGATGGGTAAACACGGGCATGGTCTCCTCTGGCCCCTTGGCAGGCTCAGTGCTGGATCCGTCAGAGATCTGGGGGTTTCCGGGCTCCTCAGAAGTTACTCTCATTCATCAGCAAAAAGAGCATGATACAGTTCTGTTGGAGGAAGCCTCATGTCACCTAAGAAATGTGACAGGCGTGTTACTGTGTTTGTACGGAGAAAATACGGGCAACAGCTGAGTGACCACCAGGGCTCAGCTTTGTGGCAGGGGTGGGAAGGAGCTCGGGAAGGCATAAAACAGTTGGGAGAAACCAACTCTGCACGGGCCTTGGGGAGTAAGCGCACAGCGTGCCGCTGCTGGGGCTCGCCCCTGGTCGGAGATTTCTTCCGTGTCCTCAAAGCACAAGGTCTGAGGGGAGAGGTGGGAGACGGCTCCTTTCCCAAAGGGCTGGTTTTGGGGGACAGACTTTCTCAGAGGTTCGTGACTCCTGCTGCTTTGGCAGGGACCCACAGTCAGCCGCCCAGGAGAAGATGGAGAGAAAGCAGAGCAAGGTTTTGATATGCTAGGAAAAACACGTTTCCACTCTGCTGAAACACTGAAATGCCAAAACACGGGCACACCTTGGCCACTCCACAACAGCAGCCTCAGCATCAGTGCTGAGACGGGGCTGCTGACTCTCCCAGGGTTTCTCTCATGCACGTGCTTGAGCTCTCTCTCTGTATACGTACACATACATATAGAGCTTAAAATAAACAATGCCACACAGCTGCTGAGTCAGAGACTGGAGGCCCACAGCTTGGCATTACCTCTGTTCCCTTAGGGGATTTCCAGCATAATTTAGCCTTGAGCTTGATTAAGACCTTGGGTTGCAGCAGCCAAATAAAGGCTTATAATAATCTGGAAGATTAAAAAAAAAAAAAGTCATAATGCTGTGTATGAGAAAAGCAAAGAACAAGGGTCATGTAGCAGAAGGAATAGCCACGGTTACATAGTAGTACAGCCTCACATGTGGCGCTGCGGTGGATCCTGGGCACGATGCTGCAGCTTCCAGTGCAACGAGCCTATAACAACAAAGTCATGCAACAGATGATGCCCTTTTCCTCTGACCCCTGATGTTTTGTAGAGAAAAGGAGCATCCATGACATAACAAACGTTATTAGTTCAAGTTACACTGTGGAAACATTGCACCATGCCAGCGAGCAACCTCAAGGCAGGGTACGTTGCCTGCCAGCCGTGTGATGCCACCCCGGCTGGGGAGCACAGTCCTGCCTGACACATGGAGCACAGCCACGGGCTGGAGCCAGCCCTCGGAGGATGCTTTTTGTGTTGACTTTTGGTCAGGAAAACGGCACACTCAGCCCATAGAGAGAAGAAAAATTGCCTGCCCCTGACCCACGTGCGGGCAATATTTCTGCATCAAGGCATGAGCGACATGGCTTGGCTGGGCCGTTTGGTGGAAAGGTGCAAGCGTGAGTGCAGGCAGAGGGGAAGAGCCCCTCGCTGCAGTTCGGTGACCAGCGCTGGACTTGGCAGAGCAGAGCAATGTCTGTTCTGCATTCGGGCTCACCTCTCTCTCTCCGCCCCAAACACACACAACTGGGTAATTAAAGTCACCGAAATGTTCTAACGCAGGAAGGTAGCCTGCGTTTCATCAGGAGGAAAAAAAAACCCGCGTTGGCTGCTGTGCAATGCTGCGGACAATAGCTGGAAGAAGCCTAGCTCTTTTCTCCCTCAGAAACAGATCTCCCTCACTAAAATAGACCTGGGCCGTTGCCTGCAGGGTTAAAAGAGACTTTTCTTTTTTTTTAAATTATATTCCAGGACATGATGCTAATTCTCCTTTGCATCTTAGGGGTCATTTATCCCAGGGCACTGTTGCCCTGTGCCAGCAGCATCTTTGGGCTGTCGCAGCCCCGGGGCAGGTGGCAGAGGGGCAGGCGCCGGCCATCCTTGTGGGAGCAAAGTGGGATCCATCGCTGCTGACCTGAGCCAGTGCCGGGTACGGCATCCGTGGCAGCAACGGTGCCTCTTCCCTCGTAAAACTAAGACCTAACCCTTGTACATGCGATGGGTGGTAGAGTCCCAGCGCAGGACTGGTTACCAGCTGGGGGGAGCAGGAGGGCTGATGGCAACCCTCCACCATGTGGGAGTGATTACAGAAAGAATTGTGCTGGATAGATCCCAGATGAGTTAACTTAATAAAGTTGTGGCCTAATTAAACCACATCCCTTGCATCTTATCTGTCTTCCTGCATGTCCAGAGCAGTGCCCGAAGACTGCGCTGCTACCGAGCGTTCACCTCACGCTGCAACCCAATAACCGCTACCTGCGCCCCGAGTCGCAGGGCAGCGCTAATGTAATTGCTGGGGGATATAATCTGATTTCAAGTTCTCGCTACCTGGAGCCATTACATGCTGGTCAAGCGCTTGAGGGTTATCCCATCCTATAAATAGGGAGGCAGATGCATGCAACTCTTTCAAACATGGCTATTTCTATTAAGTATATCAAATTAACCTTGAGTGGTACAGAGATCTGAGAGCCGGGAACAAAACTCATAATGTAAAAGGCACATGGAGTCTTCAGTAACGAAGTAAAACACCTGTGAGTTTAAAGGGTCCCTCCTGCCCACCCAGCGCTTCGGAGGTTTATTACTGCCCAGCCTCTCAGCAGCCAGGCTGGGGATGTCATCCGTGGGTGACAAATCTGTGCCTGGTGCCACTTAAGTGAAGGAGGAGGTGTTGGGGGTGACTTGGCAGGGCAGTTTTGTGAGTGAAACCTCGCACTAGTGCACCTGCAGGTGCTGCTCAGCAAATGCAGAAGCTGCTGGCGGGGTTTGCTGTGAGTAGATGTGAATTTTAAGGTGGATCTGTAAAAGTTGAAGCCAGAGGGTGGCTGGGGCTGTGGGCTGAGGAAGCAGCCTGGGGGTCTCTCCCCAGCCCCGCCAAAGGCATAGAAGGGGTCCAGGGCAGGACCTGGCAGGGACTGGGGTGGCCATGTCAGGAGCAGCACTCTTGGCACCTCTATGGATGCCTGCGTGTGCCTGCGCTAGAAAGGCCTGCCCACACACTGCTCCTCAACACCAGGCAGCTTGAGGGACTGAGGTATACAGATGTCAAAAAAAAAAAAAAAAGAAAAAAAAAAAATCTTTTCCCATACTTGTTTCTTAGGGAAGCTAACTAATGGTGACCTGTGGAACGCCATCACTAACACATGTGGGAATCCTCTTGTGGGAGTTTGTGACTGCTGGTAAGAAAACACCTAAAAGCTGCTCCCGCGTGGGAGCGCAGGAGGTGTCTGCGGCCGGGACCGGGCAGGGTTGTTGCCTCTCGCTCAGCGCCACACTCACAGCTGCATTTCTGACTCCAAGCTCACCACACAGAAAGCTGATCCCCGAAATTACGGGCTGTTAAATGACTTGGAAGGAAAAAAAGTATACTAGTGAGTCCTAATAGGAAGGTTTATATTCTGCATATCTGGCCTATGTCTTCCTGCAGAAATAAACAACCCTTAACTAAGAAGTCTCTGTGGACAGGAGCATAATAGATGAAGGAGAGATGGTTGTATCATTTTGCTCAGTTGGTCATTACATGGAATTATAACTGTATTATCAATAAGCCTCAATGTCATTACCTCGCTATACTTGGCAAATGCTCACATGCACTCAAATAAACATTCTCCATTAGAAATATTGCAGCCCATTAGCTAACTCTAGCCGCCCGCAGCCCGGCCGGCAGCTCCTGGCTGCTCACCTGGACGGGGGAAAACTCTGTGCTGCTCCCACAGCAGCAGCAGGGCCCCCTGCATCCCCCTCCCCGCACCCCGCGGGCTCTGGGCAGGCTTCCCCGGGACGCGGGCACCAGCAGCCAGCCTTGCCCTAACGTTTTGCTGAGTCTGAAAGTCCTTCTTCAAAGGAAAAGAAATTTTAGTGCTCATGTAGGCATATCAGCATCCGCAGCCCCTGCGGTAAATCTTGTTGCGAGTTTCAGGATATTTATTTTTAAAGAGAGAATTAATAATAATTGTTTCCTCCCTAATGAAGGTAAGTGTCACAGGAGACTCGAGCTATCGTGTATTTCATGTATATGGTCTCAAATTCTTCTGTATCCCTCTGCAGTTTATTTTCACTCAATTAATTTTATTTTATGATAAAGTAAATGGCCCACAGTGCTGATGGGCATTAGCTGTGGAGCTATCACATTATAATACAATCAGGTTAACTCCTAGCACTATGAGTTAACACTCCCATCTGCCACACATGCCCAAAAAATCATTATCTTTCTGGAAAAGCACGCCTCAGTCTGCTAGTAACCTGCAGCTGAGTTACCATCACAGGCCGAAGGACCGTGCAGCCTGCGGGGGAGCTGCAGCGCAGGACCTGTATTGCCTCCGAAAAACACCAGAGTAGGTCAGATGTGCGTGTTATTCTTCATGGGTTGGTTTTGTTTTTTTTTTAATTGTGCTGTTCTCAGTGTGTTAAACTTCTGTGGGTTTTTGAGCAGCAACAGGAAAAGTTGGGTTCAAAATATCGCAGGCTTTCAAAACCAAAGCTGATATTGCCTAAGGTCGCTCTGAAAAAATGTGACAAACATTTCTAGAAGGGTCATTTGCTGGATTTGAGGGAGGAAAGCGTAAGATAATTCTTTTGCCCTAAATATTGTGTAATATATCTATAGTCAGTAGAAAACCCATTTTTGTTTAGGAGGTGACGGGTGCCTGCCCGCACCCAGGGTGCGTTTCCCAGCCCCTCTGCCCGGTGCCCTTCTCATGGCGGTGCCGTGGGGTGGTGCGGTGCAGCGTGGCGTGCCGGTGGGGGCTGCCCAGCATCCCCTGGGAATCGGGGAGATGTGCCCCTGCCATGCTGGTGCTGTCCTCTGGCTGTGCCCCATGGACTAAGGAGGCGTCAAACCACAGCTGAGACCTGTCCCGCCCTGCCCTTCCCACTGGTATTGCTTTAGGAAAGGCCACAGTGCTTTTGTTTCAGAGGGTGTGAGTTTGAAGAAAATAGGCTTTGGTTCAGCCCTTGGTCTAAAGCCACATTTAAGGCTTAGCGTGAAGCTTTATGATCATGTTTGACAATTCCCCCAAGCAGAGGTTTGCTCTGGAAATGCCACTGCAGCCTCTGCCGTAGCAGCATCCCTGCTCTGCGACTCGCCCCTCTCCTTGCAGGGGCTGCCAGGCAGCGCAGGGACAGGCACCCAAAAGGCAGGACCGCTCCGAGGCAGCGGGTGCTTCAGGCAGGTTGGTGGATGGGAAGATGAGTTTTGGGTTGATCGTAGGCAGTACTGAGCACATCAAGTACTCCAGAGTGATCAGACCAGGTTGAACACCACGAAGTCTTGCTAACTGGTGAGATTCGGAGGCATTTTTTTTCTCACCCCATATGTAGCTGAAGCTTTCAAGCCTTTCCTTGCAGTCAGGACAACTGGAAGCTTCTTTTCCTTAAAGTTGGAAAGCGCCCTGGCACTGGGAGGTGAAGCTTGAGGGAATAACTCCTTAATCATAGTGATAAAAATGATTTGCTCAATAATAACACGCTCCCAGAGTCTGTGCTACTGGTTTTTCCTCCTGGAGGAAATCCGCACAGCCTACAGCAGTTTGCTGTGTAAAGAATGCACAATCTGCTGATTTAAAAAAATATATATATTAAAAGTCTTCCCAAAATTAAAGTATTAAATCCCCAGCAAAGGTTGGGTCTCTTTGGGTTTGCCTGCTCAGAATGGGACTTTCCGAGCCGCGCCTCTCGGGAAACGCAGCCCCAGGGCAGGCTTATCCTGGCTGAGGCTGGTTTTAGCCCAAGGGAGAGACCTGCTTGAGCTGCGGTGCCAGGGCAGCATCCCACCTTCCCTCAGCATCGATGCCGGGGGATGCTGCGGCCGCCCCGGGGGGCACAGGCCAGCGGGGACCTGTGCAGGGGGCTTCGGGCTGAGCGAAACGGCAGTTTTACTGCTTAAGTGCAAACAACTAAAAAAGCTTTCTCAACAAGCACCCAATAAAACTGTATTATTACATCCTGTGAACAGCTCCGAAATCCTTAACTCGGGGATATCAGCAGCTCCTCAGTGAAACTAAGCTAATAAACAAGTAGATAATTAACAAAGGCAAACATGAAGCTCGGTACCAGTGACTTCATATTAAGAAACCTTATGGTTTTAATATTTGGCATGTATGCATGAAATAATTTATTGCTGTTTCAAAGCAATTTCAACTGTTAAACATTCATTGGTTTGCTGAAGGAAATAGTAAAAAAAATTCTTTCATGTGAACATTAGTTCTTAATTTTAACATTTCCTTATTTTCTATAATGGGATTTGATGTGGCAATAAGCTTTAGGAACAGATCTAAGTGGAAAAATATTGTTAGCAGGTGAAGGTTTTCTTACCGGATCCTTTAACTATCTGCCGAACAGATAGCTATGGCTATCTGCCATAGCACTGCGTTGGAGTGGCAGGGAGCATCTCCTGCCTCCCGCGCCAAAGCTGATGAGCAGCCTTAGGGAGAGCTAGACAACGCCTGGGGCGAGAGGCCCGCTCAGCATCCCTGTGCTGCTGCTGCTGCTGCCCGGATTTGGGGAAGTAAAGATTTACTGAAGGTGCACGTGGATGAAGTGCATCAACTTCTGACTGTGTGAGCAGCCGGGGGGACCTGGGTATAGAAAAGTGCCGTTCAATCATCACCGTGGGTCTGACGACCCTCGGCAGCCCGAGCCCGGCCGCAGGCAGCCGGTGAGCCCTGGTTCACTGCCAGAGGTGGAAGAAAAGCTCCGCTTTGACCACGGCTGCTGCTAGCAGTAACTTTCAGTTTGTTGAAAATTGAGTTGTATGTAGAAATCAGGCATTTTTGCACACAAATTCCGTGCCCTGCTGTATCTGGTCTGTGTTTATGCACTGATTGAAGAAAGAAGATGTTTTGCTTGACAGCACTGTACAGCCAAGAGATAATATACAGAAACATCTCCAAAATACTTCCAATCTATTTTTATTTTCAAGCAGTCCTGGATAATGTCATGGCACGACACACCTCCAGCTCGCTCTGGAAAAGAAAGCCCATGTGGAGAGGACCCATCACCTGCGTGGTGCTGGGCACCAGAGCGACTGTGCGCTGCTGCGGCTCGGCACCAGGGCTGCAGCCGGCTGCCATGGTGTTAGAGGGGCTTTGGCTGAAAGAAAAATCATTAGGTTCCAGAATTATTTCTATGCAATTAATGCAATGAGAGCCACAACTGGGACCAGGGTATGCTGCGTCCTCCGTTTACAAAAGCCTTGCCAAGTCCCGCTCCCTGCTGAGCACCGACTCTGGCCGCAGCCCACGGCTGCCATCCCTTCGCCCCCCGGGCACCCCGCAACCAACGTGTGCGGCACAAGCACGTTGTCCTTGCCACAGCTCTCTACTGCCTGCAACGGAAAGGTTTTACTGAACGGAGGCATGGAAAAGGGATGATACGGTTTTTCTTTCCCAACCTTATTTTACTGTTAGTGCGGTGGGATAGAGAGAGGTATGGGTAGGCAGGAAAGCCGTGGCATACTTTTGAATAGGAAATCTAGCAATTTCTTTGCGGTAAGTTTAATCTCCTGCATTTTTCCCAGCTTGGTTTTCACTATTATTAGGCACAATTAAAAATTAGTAAAGCTGAGGTAAGAATTAAAGTTTGTAATTAAATTTTCTCTCCCTCCCGTGGTTAGCGTGAGTTTGATGTCGATTTACAAGGAAGACTCCTTTTTGCGGCAATTAGCTTTCAAGGAAGTAGGCAGTAATGGAAAGCATTTGCTAAATTAAAAGGACTATGGTAAACCATGGCTATTTACAGTTAAGGGGCACTTTCTGCTCGGTGCAGGGCCGATGGCAGGCTCCATCGCTCTCTGCCAGCTCCCGCGCGGGCCCTGTGGCCACCGAGCCATGCCCGGCTTGGCATTCATCTCGGCGCTTGGGCAAGCCCCTGCGGACGGCAGCAGCCGGGGTTGCGGGGAGGAGCTGTCGAGCCCCGGGCCTTTATCCAGCGGCCTTTGTATGGAAGTCGGAGGTGGCCCCGCTCCGCTGGCCCCCCGCGCTGGGAAAGCGGGGAGGTGGGAGCTGCCTGCCCGCCTGGCGGCTGCCCGACATGGAGTGAGTTCCCAGGCTCGCATCTCCTCGCAGTGCAGAAGTCAAACTGAATGACTCATGCCAAATCTTTTTTATCGTGTCGCTGCGACTGTCAGCGTCGCTGAACTCCAACATGACTATACTTATTGGAAGGGTTATTTTTAAGTACTGAGCGTATATTTATATGTGTGGCAATACTTCATCATTTTCGGCTGTCTTGATCTACCGGAGCAGAATAGTCCCTCTTTATAATAATCTCCAACATGTTAACTCATTCATCTGGGTAAGGCAACAAGTTCAAGTGAGGCCTCCAATACGTTAATTATTCATGCATGAATCTTTTATTTCATCTAGCCTCATCCGCACCAGACTGCCTTTTCTAGGAAAGCTCTCTGTTGAGAAGAAAGCAACAAATACTGTACGGTGATTTGAGGGGGGAAAAAAATCAGCTGCATATTCCAAACTATAAATTGTCTCGTCTCAGCCTTTTTTCTCTACTGCCATCTATTGTGCAGCAAAAAATGCATAGTTCACTGGCACAAAATCACAAGTTCTGGTTTAAATGAGAAGGTCGTTTCGTGGTGGCTCCTGGGTGCTTGCAGTTGTTTCTGCTCATCAGAGAACCTATTAACTTAATAAGGAGAAATAAAACCAACCAGGAAGCAATAATTAGGAGGCCTTAGGAGCACCTAAGAATATGATGGGATCTGGCGTTAGAAAGTACAAAACAGGCTGCTGGGGTTTTTCTTGTAAAAAGTTCCCGTAAAGGGGAAGTGGCCCCCGGCTCCCCGGATGGCCAGTGCTTGGATGACCCGGCATTGGGACAGCCCTTGTCCTCCTCCTGCTCGGGTCTGTTCCCATGGGGGTTGTGTGGGGCCACCTCACTCCAGCATGGGAATATCCACCAGCTTGGACAGGGCAGGCACAGGCTCCCGGTCCCCACTTGGGGCTGGTCCCCTGCCCTGGGGAAGCTGGGCAGGAGGTGGCACAGGGGTCCCCTGTCTACGTTTCTGGTCCCCCTTCCCGCTGCACGGCTGCAGCCCCTCCGTGGGGCAGCTGCAGTCAGAACCCGTGCAATAGCAGGCAGTGGGCTGGATGGAAATGGAGATTTTCCCCTCTGCCTGCTTCCTCTTAGAGGCCGCCTCCTCTCTCCGGAGGGACGCTGTGTTTCTGGAGAATGGGTCATGCTGCTTATGCAGAGAGCTAAAAGATGCTGTTCGCCATCCGCAGCAATGGCAACTGGACAAAAATGCCTCCAGAAAGGCAAACACTATGAGCCAAGGTTTTTTTTTCCCTGCAGGGTCAGTTCAGGTGTATTACAGGTGGTTTTTTCTTGTGCTCGTACTGTTTTTATACTAATCCTACTCCTGGTTTACGCCGATGCAATGGGAGAACTCATGCCCAAGGCCATCCCCAGAGAGCCTGAGTTTTCAGAAACATCAGTCGGCTTCAAATCTAGGACCACATTAGTTTCCCTCATGGTCTTACTCCCACCCCCGGTGGCAAAATGAATAGGACCCATCGTGGCAGAAAGCAGCAGGCAGCCCTTGCCTTCTCTCCTTGCACCGCTGATGGCGTGCTGTGCTCGTGGTCCCCAGTGCTGCAGGTTACTGGTGACCACTGGTCTTTAGGGACATCTGCTCCACATAGGTAATGACAGACGCACCAGTGAAAGGGGATGGGGGGTAGTGCTACTGGAAACTCAGGGCAAGCCCCTCAGCAGTGCATGGGGGACACATGGCAGATGCTCCAGCAGCAGACTGTCCCGCTGCAGGGATGAGGTCCCTTCCCCTCTGTGGCTCTGTTTGCTTCCAATTTTGTCAGACGTTTCCTGGGCAGTAAAATAGAACTGCCCAACAATAAAGATAAAGCCAGTCAAGCCCTCCTCCACTTATGCTGCCTCTCAGGGTGTCCCCGTGAAGATGTACCGTCTCCCATCATCAGTGACACACAAAAGGGAAGGATGTGGCCACATCCCAGACACCAATTTAAACAGACTCGTATGCCATCGAAAGCAGTAAATGCACAAAGTAGAGGGAGTTCATCAGCAAAAACAAGAGCAGGATGACAACAGTATTGATGCAGGCTTACAAAAAAGAAAAATAATCCTAAAAGGTTGTGACCAGAATATTTTCAGGGGGAAGAAAGGTTAAAATCATGAAAAATAGGATCAAAGTAACAGAAAGCATATGAAAATTAATGACCATCCTTAATACATCTTGCATGAAAGACAGCTGAAAGCCAGTTACTAGCAGAGTATATATGACAGAGTATTAAATTGGTTTTGATCATGTGAACGGTGTAATGCTCCGTGGCCCTAGGGCAAACAGGAATACAGCTACCACGGCAAGTATCGCTCCTTCCGCTGAATGCCATGACAGTACCTGTTTTACAACTTTACAAATACTAAAAAGTCATCCATCTATATCTAAACCAAAATGACATTACATATTTTCTCTGATTTATTAGTAAACTACTAAGTAGTAACATTAAGCTTTTAGGAAAAGATTAACAACACTCTGCAGCGGTAACCTGTCATCTTAATTTAAGGGAAAGCCGCTGAAAATGCTCACTCTTTGTGAGGGAACATGCGAAATCCTTCGCCTAATGGATGTGGAAATGGTATTAGAATCCCCCTCGCACCAGGACGACATTAAAAGCGGGTTATTTGTTCTTTATTTGCTTGGTTATAAGTTTGGCTCGGGTTTTGTTTGGGTTTCATTTTACCGTCGAGGAGGGAGGGCGCGGGTCCTGCCTTTGCTGCGTTTGCCTTCCCCGCCTGGGCCAGCCCGCCTGAAACCCCGCGTCCCGCCGGGGCTCCGCTGCCGGGCGGCGGCGGCGGCGGCGCCG
>VYZM01013941.1:26327-57371 GCA_013398915.1 Dromas ardeola | reverse complement strand
CTGCGCCCCCGTGTCCCAGCGCCCGCCTCCCCGCAGCCTCCCCCCAGCGGCCGGGGAGCCGCTCCTGTCCCTCTCCGCAGCCTGGCCCTCCCGTTTCTAGGCTTACATCGATGGTTTTAGGCTTCAGGTCGATTTTTGTGTTATTAAAGGCTATTTTGGTGACGCTGGCGACCCACACCCTTCAAAGGCATTAAAAGCACAGGTGTGAACAACTGTGTGTGTTTATCAGCGTTACAATACACATCCGTTTTTCCTCTTAGGGAAAAATATTGAGGAAGAAAAATCCTGGGAGGGATAATATCAACAAATACTTTGGTCTTCATTTGCTTCTCTCAAGCATTTTAAATGTTATCCGCTTCCATCTAGCAGCTTACCAAAGTGGTCGTGGTTCCAGCTGGCTGGGACGCAGCGGCACCTGACGGGACTCTGCCACCAAACGGGGTTTGCACAGGAACGCGCTGATTTGCCAAAGTCGATAGGTTTGGGGGGCAATGTGGGGATTGTGCTGCACCGTGGCTAGCAAACCTGCCTGGCATCTGCCTGGTGCCTGACAGACCCTGGGGACGTGGTGCCTGCGGACTCGTCCCTGCCCTGCGAATCGTCTCGCCCGGCCGGCCAGGAGCCCCAAAATCGCCGCCTGCTGCCCAGGGGCTGCCCAGAACCACGGGGTGAAGGCCACCAGGCTCAGCTTCGCCTGGCAGCTGCCAGCTGAAACGTGATGCTGGTTTTAAAAATGGTACATTTGAATTGTAGCCCAGAATTAATTTATACTAACGTAGGAGATCGAAATGCTGCTGTTGTGACCTGGTAACACCGCTGCTTACGATGCGTTGGTGTAAATGAAATGAAAGATGCCAAACAATGGCAAACCCAACCTGCAAAATTTGTAAAAGCTTTTGATTCCGTTTGAACGCAGAGGCAAGCTAAAGAGCAGTTTCCATATCCAGGCTGGACAAAATTTCCTGATTGCTTCCCAAACAAGCAGTCATCAGTATGTGCCAGTGAAACCACGCGCACTCAGACAACACATTTGGCACAAAACTCCAAGCCCACTCATACCTGCAATTATTGCCCTAAAATCTCTTAGAAAACCAAGTAAGAGAAGAGAGCGCACAAAAATCCAGCTAATGATTCAACAATAAAACATAAAATATGTATTGAATCAATATTGCATCCTGGTCCAAAGCTCACTGGGGTCAAAGCAAAATTCCAATAGATTGGGATACGGATTGGATCAGCCCTTAATGAGGTGTTGCAAAAGAAGCGCCAGTAAAATATACAGGCCAGCATATATTTTATGGGGAAGATAGTCTGAAGTCAACATTACAATTTACTAATTCAGTAGAACAGCTGGAAAAATAAATTTGTTTAGCTAGAATAGCACATCTATTTATTGAGCCTCCTTCCGAAGCTATGCACATATCAACAGTAGGATTGGTCTCTAAAACACGGGGGAGGAGAGGAGGGGGATGATGGTGAATTCAAATTGATGCGCTACTTATTCCACACTAGTAATTCAATTAATGATTTTATAGACCCTGCGCTGTCTCACATTCTCAGTCGTTCTCAGGCAAATGAGATGGGGAATCAAGCAATTAGCTGGGGTTGGCAACGCGGCGGGTTCAGCCTGAGCAAAGTGCCGCACAAAAGCCACCTCTCGCTGCAGTGCAGGGCCATGGGGGAGTCGCTTCGGCTTTTGGAGAGGAGGCTGGGCGCCTGCTGTCACACTCCTGCTGCCCCAAGCTTTGGTCCATTATTCTGACCAACAGCCATGGACTGGCCAGCGCCGATGCAAAACGCTTTCATCTCATCGCTCGTTTCCATAACTTTTTTTGGCGGCGAAAAAACCCTAACTGAGGTTTTCCATACTCAGTCTTTGCCGAGGGCTGATGACATAAGGAAATAGTTGTGTGTGATTTCTGAGTTATGACCAAACTTTTGGTCAAAGCTACAGCAAAGCCAGTGCTTGAAACTTGAGATGAATGTAAACTTGATCCAGGAAATTGTTTAGGTACCTGCCTAATTTTAAGCAGTGAAATAGTCCTACTGCGTTCACCTGAATTACCAAAGTGCTTGAAGATAAACATTTGCTGACATCGGGCCCTAAGGCCCCCCTGATCCGTGCTTCTCCCAGACCTGGATGAAGCCGGGGCTCGGCAGACAAAGCGAGGGTCTCCCGTAAATCATGCTTTGAGTATTACATTTTGTTCAGGTATTTCATAGCAATATTTGCTGATCTGCATCAGGCCTCGTACTGCACTGCCACTGAGAAATTATTTTTGTATGCGCGCGTGCCATATGCACTGCGGGCACCGGTGGCAGGCAGGTCCCTTAAGAGGGTGTCCCCTACCCTCTGTCGGGGCAGGTGTGCGGGTGGCCGGGCAGGTGGGTCCCCAACAAGCCCATGCCCTGGCTTTGCTTGGGGTAACAGCCTTCCCGGCACAGCAGCAGGCACGTGGCATCGAGGCATTCCTCTCTCAATCTTCTTTCCCACCATTCATCCCATTAGTCATTGTTTTGTTTGCAAATGAACGTCTCTCTGAAGACTTCAAGCTGCAGTTTTGCTGAGATGTCTGACAAGTGCCACCCTCGATCTCGAGGATGCTCCGCACCCGGGTGACGGAGCATGGGCAGGAACTGGCGCTGGGTGCGCTGCCGGTGACAGCTGGGCTGGGCCGGGGGCGCGGGGAGAGCTGCGTCCCGCACCGCAGGGCACGCAGGGCACGGCCTCGGCGCTGGTGCCTTTCACTATGGCAGACTCGGTTATTTTCTTCCTATGCAGCAAAACTACCTTTTTCCAGGAGGCCAACGGAGGTCTTTATATTTTATTCACATAATCCAGACCTTCGATGTCAGTGCCTGAAACGAATTACTGTTTATATTAGAAACTTAGTTTAATAAATTAAGTCTGGTCTATGAACTGTCAAAGTTCCTATAGTCTGCAATTCATATAGAACAGATGCCTTTTCCATGACTCTTAACTAGAAGTGGCCAACTTGATTGCTTCCTTTTTGCCATTACTACATTCTGTAGGTTTAGTTATCTACTGCCTACAGAGAATTCAAAACAATTTAAAAGGGCATCTGGTATAAAGCACTCTCCGGGAAAAAAAAAGTCTTTCCATATACAATAACTTTCTGTTTAGGTCAGAGAATTATTCAATAATTGGCACTTGTTTAACAAGACCATTCAGAATCAGTTTGGTTTGGGTTTTCCAATTGTAGGTAGAGTTACAGCATTTTTTTTCTCTTTCCAAACAAGCAGGTTTGAGAGTCCTAATTTCCAACATATTTGTGGCACCACCATGATTAAGACCTAACAACTAATTTTCGTACAAGTAACAAACACATATTTCAAAAGCGCCATAAATAATTCAGCGATTTTTTTTTTCCCCAGATTGTTTATAAATTATAAATTTTCATTTACTCTGTCCTAGTTTTATATAATACTGATAAAAACGAAGAGCTAAAAGCAATGGTTTAATAGAAGAATAGAAAACGAGGGTAGGATGGTCAGGATAGACCTCTCTGACTTGCACTCCAGTTTCCCGGTCACCATCATTTAAAAGGCTGGACCCACTAATACGGGCTGTTATAAACCCTCACTTCCAATATTCATGTTTTGTGAAGCACTTTTAATGCACAAACAGTTGTCACATGTAAAGTTAATAATGAAGCACATCTACGAGGATAAAAAGAGAGCGGGGCTGATGATGCTCATTGTGTCAGGAGTTGCACGTCCAGGCATTTCCAGGTAATAATTTTTCCGTGTTGCACATTAAAGCCTTTCGTTGCAGGACGTTGAGCCCGCCGGCGTGGCAGGGGGAGGCTGTGGGACTGGGACAAGCCCCCGCAAGGACCGTGTGGAACAGCTGCTCGATGAAATTTTCATCGTGCTCCCCGCTAACGCGTTAGGCTTTCGGTAGGGGCTATAAACCCGTCATGGTGGGAAGTGAGAAATATTTTTCCGTGTTCCCGTGTCTGTCACAGCCTGTGAGATGAAACAGCCACAGGACAGCCCGAGCTGCCGCCGCGGATGCCGTGTCCCTTCGGCAGAGGTGGTTTTGCTGATGGCTGGGGCAGGGGCTGCCGGCAGCGGGGGCTCTGCAGAAGCTCTGCGCCCCTCACCCCGCCACCGCTGGCTCCGCTCCGCTGCTGTCTATAACACGCATCTCAAGGCAGGCTCAGCTACATCGGAAATCTGCCTCCCCAGGCCAGCGACACGGTCCATGAGCTTCTCGTCTATACCTAGGGGATATTTATTAAAAGTGGCTGTGGTTCGTGCTTCGTTTGGCGATGATTTTCACAGCTCAGGCGCTCAGCTAGCTGTTTGTTCTCATCTAAAGCACGAGCAGTGCTGCTATGCCATTACATGCAGTGACCCCCCCCATCAATCGGACTTCTGCATGGGGCGCTGATTTGGGGAGAAGCTCTTTGTTTTCCTGCTCTCCTCCTCTTTGTGCAGAAAATGAGAGTAAGGCCAGAGCAAGAGAGAAATCTCCAAGCTGGAGGGACCATCAGTCTGTCTTGTCTTGCAGCCTGCCCCCACCTATGGCAAGAGCAATCTGATTTAGAGGAAGGTGGGGGAGATTTTGTAACACCAAGTTTGAAATAAAGGTTAGCGAACCTCTGCAAATGAGTAGCTATCTCGTATCTGGAGGCATTAGAAGCCTCTACCTGCAGAAATGCACTCTGCTTGTGACATCTGTGAATGAACACTGTCAGTTCTGACTTGCAATTTATTTACAAATCCTCTTTTTTTTTTTTAATTTATTTTATTTTATTATTTTATTGTGAAGGTCAATACTAGTAAATAAAAGTCTTGTGACGGTGGTGCAAATTGCTGGGAAGGCTGACACAAGGAAGAAGGTTGCTGACATCCCCCTCCACAATACCCATGTCAGCCAGTGAGCGAAACCAGCCTGCAAGACCCGAAGTTTACCTGCGATCTAGTGATGCTGCTCCCCCACAGTTCAGCTGTGCCAGCTTACAACAGCTGAGGATCAGACCCACAAGCCTTAAAAACCCAGCCAGTTTCCCAGTACAAGCACAGAAAAGGGAGCATATCGGTGGCAGATCAGAGAGGGGAGCGGGGACTGCCAGCATCCGCGGGGAGCTGTGCTTCATGTCGGGTGATGCCCAGCCTCGGGGACAGCCCACCCTGCTCAGGGCTGGGGGGTGAGGGGTTTATGGAAAACATCCCCTGCTCCCGCAGCCCCAGCCTCCTCCTTCGGCTGGCAGAGCTGGGCAGCGGTCACGGGCTCAAAAACTCCTCATCGTTCTTGCTTTCGTAATTGATCGCGACAACGTGGATGATAATGTTACTCATTAGTCATAGAAGTTGCTTCCTCTGTGGAAAACAGAACTGCACAAGGACGGTTCTATATGCACGTATGTGTTTATAGTAAGTATACGTGTAAATTATGTATACATGTGTAAGTAATATGTAGAAGCATAATTTTGCTTGTGCGGGAGAGAAACATCTCTCTTACCATGTTTGTGTAGACCCAAACCCTTATGCAAATGCATTTTGTTAGATATTTAAACACAAAAGGAAGAGCAAGTGGAAATCAGGATTACAAAATGAGAATGTACATGGCAAACGCATGCCAGAGCTGAGATCAAGCTCTCTGTGTATGAAAGTACAGTGTGGATGCATGGTTTGCTTTCGTATGGGAGGACGAACAACTCCGGAGCTAGGGACCAGCGGGAGATTGTCATCAGTGCACCGGTTTTAGTGCTGCAGAACTCATCCCATTGTAGTTGCTGGCAGAATTCCTGCTGGCTTGGGTGTTTCCCAACGTATAGTCATCTCAGGTTTCCAGTAACAAGGGACTTGGTACTAAGCAGGGCTCTAAGTGTGTAATTGTAGGGGTTGATGGGTCTCTGCTGTGCATGTGTTTAGGCGTAGATTCAAGCACCTGGCTGAACGGGGCTCAGACTTGCTAATGTTGACTAAGGTGCCACTGCTTCGGTGAAAGACTTCTCAGTTTACATCACTGACTTTTTATTACCTGGCTTGTCCCACTCCCAGTCAGGCCAAACACACGAGGATCAACTAAAAATGTGACTTCCAAAAGTAGTGACTTTCTTCTTCCACGCTTTCTCTTTGATTTCTGATTTAAATCCATTCAGAAACCCAGCTGTGTTTTTCTTGGTGTTTTTAAATTCATTTATTAATCTCAGATGGTTGGGAGGTTGGTCTTTTTTTACTTGCTGCTTGTCCTTTTCCTTCTGTACAAATGACACGACTCCAATCTGCTGGGTACGCCTTTCTCCTTCAATTATTCCATCCTGAAACTTTCTTCATGTCTGTAATCCTTTTTTTATTGGCTTGTCTTTTTTTGTCTTCTACCCTTTATTTTACTGTCTCTCCTCTCCACAATGCTCTAATTATCTAAACTTTCCACAGCCATTTTGCAAGCCACTAGCCAAGGCAATTTCAATATATTTGAGCTTGCCAAAGTATTCTTGGATGGTCCCTGCAATGGAATTATACTGTACTGAACCTAAATCCGACCCGCTGCTGCTCTGATTATAGCCCTGCCTGGTCTGCATTGAAAAAGCCCAGCACATTTAAAGAAACAGGTTTCCTATTATCTTAAGAGGCAGCTGTCATTCTCCCGCATTCCTTCTTTTTCTAATTAGTTTAGTGAAATGGTGTCTGTCAAACCCACTCTTGACGGTGATCTTTGCACTCCCTTTCTTAAGCTGAAATGCCATTGTCCCGTAAAACCTCAAGGTCCGTTGCCATCAAGGGCTCGCTGTGAGCGACTCCGTTATACAGCACTATGAAATAAAACATTTTTTCAGCCAAATCCACATGTGCCTGGTTCATAGACCACTGGAATTAGAGGGACTCTTTCCGCTGGCTTCAGGGCTTTGGATCCTGCCCTATTTCTATTCGCCCTAAAAATCGCAAGCTTTCGGCTAACGCCCCATGGTATCGTCCTCTGAGCCGCAGCTTTACCGCTCACATCTTCCGCTCCCAATACAAAAGCTTCTGCCTAGCTGCTGACCCCAGCTGACCTCCCGGGGCTATTCCCCACTGCACTGAGGGACTTCTACTTCCTTAGCTGTTTCCCCACAGCTGGAATCACATGTGCAGGGAGGGGGCTCAATGGCAGAAAGTTGGAGAAGTGTTTTCTATTTGACAAACAGGAGCACTAGACGAAACAGGAAGCTTTCATGATGATGCTACAGGCCCAAATGCAGCGGTTCCCATAGTTTATGTGTATATCCTATGGACGCTGCGTGACCTGGGGCTGCGCATCCCTCGCAGAGAGCACTTGCGACACCGGCATGTGCAAACACCGGGATCTGACCAAGGGCCAGTCCTATGGACACTCGCTGTATTGGGTGAGCAGCTGGGCCAAGTCATTTATTTCATGAAGCAGGAAAAAATAATCCCAAAATGGACTGAGCAGTGGAAACAAGCCTGCTCCTGTCTTCATTTTATTTTTGTTTTCTATCACTGTTACTTCACCTTACCTTCCTCTCAAGCTCGCTGCATGCATCAGCAAGCTCAACATCGTGTTTTGCAGTTGTGTACTTGTCCCTTGAGGTTTTTCCTGTTTGCAGAGTTTGGTACGAGGGCCAAATTTAATGTAAGGAACGATAAATCCAGTGATACCTGCTGAGGAGCTCTGGTTGGGTCCTACATATCTAAATATCTGAGGCATATCTGAAAGCGTTTGGCAATGCGCTATGGGATTTCTGAGGCCGTTGCAATGGTGCTGTTGAGTGTTGCCTAGTCGAATGCCTGTCGAGGTCAGTGGGAATTAATTTAGGGGCAAACAAGCAGCTTTGAGAGCCCACAGCCCTGATGTGCTTGAAACGATCTGTGTCATGGTCAGAGATGGGGAGTTCTTGGCTTCAGAGTCTTGGTAGAGTTTGGGGTTGGCAGCTACGCGTGCAGGCAGGCCGCAGGGGCAGCGGGGGCAGGAGTGGCTTCAGTGTTCTCTCTAGACAAAGGTCTCTGACAATTCATTTCAGCTCATCAAGACAGTCTCACCTGGCTCTTGCGCCTGGGCTGGGGGAGCGCAGTGGCTGGCTGCGGGTCTTCACCCAGCCCAGAGCGGGGTTTGGGGTCTCCAGGTACCTGCCCAGACAGTGTCCATGGGCCTGGGAGCTCAGAAACATCCCTGGGACAACTTGTTGGAATAAAAAACCAATAATAGGATGATATTTAAACAACAACAACTAAATAGTCTTAAAAAGCTGGATAATTTTAGCACTACCTTTGTGTGTACCTGTCTGCCTTTAGGGATGCTACTTCTTTCAAGCTTAAGAAGCCTGCCAATCCCTTTTTGACACCGCCTTCCTCCTTTCTCTTGGGATGAACTTTTTTTTGGAAGTTGCCTCTTTCTTGTTCTCCTTTTTTGAGGCTCTAAGGATTAACTGTGAGCCTCCCAGCTCTTTTCCTACAGGCTTAAATTATGGAGATCCACAAGCAATATTTGGTAGGAGTCTACCCGGATGAGATCTTACACGTTCTTGAAGCTGTCTTTCTCACTTTAATTTCTCAACCACTCTCCTCCCTCTCTGCTGCAAGGACAGCACTTGCAGACAACACTCTGCACGGCTGGTGTCTGCTCTCCCTCTATTTCTGCTTGTCCCCAGCTCCTCGACGATGTGCCTGAGGGCCGAAGCTGAAGCTGTAGGGAAGCCTCCGGCCCCGCAAGCTGGGAGGGATGGACCCCTCGGCGCCTCCTGATTATTTCCCACCTGCTGTGAAGCTTTTCCAGGCATTGTCTTGGCAATCAATGGCACCTTGATGCTTTGCGAAAGGATTCTGCGTCCTGTCCCTCACCGGTATTGTTGAGTCCCTACGTATTCGCTTCAAGGTCTCCAGCGTCAGCGGAGTGGTGGCGTCAGCAGATCGCAGGTGGCTCGGGTCCTTGGGTCCTTTTTTTTTAATTTGGAAGCCTTGAAAGTTTTCCCCAGGTGGGAGGTGAAGAGTCCGTTAATTTCACACTTCAAAATAATCTTTGCCCTCTATTTCTCGTTCTTAAATACGATTGTGTTATCCAGGGAGATGTTTTAGGGACTCGGGAACAATGTGAGGCTTCTCTGGCTTTCTCATCCAGTGTTCCCGCAATGCTTTTATTTCCATTGCCTCGAAGCACTTCTTGCCATTCACAAAAGCCGACCACAATGCCCCGCGGGCTGCTATCCCTCCAGCTCCGCACTTGGAGGCGATCAGCCAGACAAGCCAGCGATAAATATCTAAATCTTGACAACGCTAAGATAAATTATTTTCCCCTGCACTGCAGAGGTTAGGGGCACAGAGCGCCCGGCCGTGTTTCTGGTGACCTGTGCTGCCGAACGTCGGGAAAGCAGGGGGAAGGAGGCAGCTCCTGCTCCTGCCCGCTGGGCACCAGTGCCCTGGCAGAGGGACCTGGTGCCTGGGCATGAGCCCAGCCAAGCATGACACCCCCACCGGCTGGCATCTCCATTCCTCACCCCAAACCTTTTATCCAGAGAGGCAGAGAAAAATGGGTAGGAAACCAGTGGGATTTATCTGCTGCTCTTGCATTTGGTCCCTCCCGCAGCACAGTGCCATCAGCCCAGCCCTGCCCATGCCCGCAGCTCTGCCCCGGTGGCCCGGTGCCACCTCCATGCCGTGATGGTCCTCTGGCGCTTCTGTCCTTAGATGCAGGAAGGACCAGGTTTTACTCAGCGAGCCTGGTGATATGAAGAAATTGAAGTGCATGAGCATTTGTGGCATATGGGTCTATGGTCACCAGGCTAGTTAGATTTTCTCCTACAGATTTGGTTGAATTTCAGCCAATTAAAGTTCCATCTCATACTGCAGGTCTTGTGTACAATGACTGGGAAAAAAACTGAGCTCACCAAGTTCCAGCACATATTTACTGGTGCTCATGGGGATTTTCATGAGTGGGACTTGAACTGTTTTAAAAACTGAATTTTTCTGCAGAAGGGACTGAGAGGTGCTGTGTTGAGATATCCACGTGTGAAAGAGAAATAAGGACAAAATTGTGGGCTGAGCTTTGCTGGGAAATAATGAGGTTGGGGAAGTGCTGGGGTAACTGGCGTGTTTGTGCCGCTGTGGTGCCACCTGAGGAGTACCTACGCACACCTCCTGGCAGATGCTACCCTCATTTTCTCTTTCTACTAGGAAAAAAAAGATCTGTGCATATCTGGTATTACATATGGCCCTCCTGCGCCAGCAGCTCGTGGCATGCCAGGGAACTCCACGCAGCGCTCGAACTGCTCAGAACCTCCCCATGCTGAATTTTTGGGATGACCGAGGGTTTACCTGCTTCACCCTTGCCCTCATCCCCAAATCCACACAAGGAGCTCCGAGCCCACTGCCTGGTACCAGTGAGGCACGGCAGGCTCTTTTGGAGAGGGGGTTTGCAGCAGGCTTGGGAAACAACAGGATGTTTTAATCTTTTCCTGCAAAGTTTTGCACAAGAAATGGTGTTATGTTTGGCCGCGTAGAGGGGTCCTGTCTTAAAGAGCTGGTTTTCTTCTTGCCTGAGGGGGAAGGAATGATACCAACCAGATTTGTTGAATGCTGGTGGTTTTACATGTCGTTGTTGGGATTGTAAACACTTTGGGTCATCAGCCCTCTCCTCTCCCAATGCCTTTGTCGAGGTCCCGCACGAGGACCCTCTTGCCCTGACTTGGCCACGGATGCTGCCTGGACACTGCTAAGAAATCACAGCAGTGTTTCTTGTCATCCCCCCCAAAAGCGCTCGCAGCTGCAAAGGCTCCTCTGGCTCCAGGAGCTGCCACTGTGCCCCCCCTCCCAGTGGCACTTCTGGCTTTTTCGGCTACCCCCTTCCCAATTTCTGCTCTCCCTGCTCATGGCCAGGCGTGTCACCAGCACGTTCTGGGGCAGGTATCCGCTGTGCAGGCTCTCCCATCCCCTCCTTGGTGGGCGACTGTGGCCAGTCCCTGTCCCTGCGTTACGGCAGCCCCACAAGGGCACACGTCCCCGCACGGACGCCCATTTGTAGGAATGAACTCGTCTTCCCGAACACTTGGGCAGATAAAAACCATGTGTGTTTTGGATTAGTTTTCCCCAGCTGTTTTTCAGCTTGCATTTTCCCTTGAGCTGAATGGGATTTTGTTTATGTACTTCCCAGGTTTCCCGTTCCCATGTGCCCAGGCACTGTCCCCCTGCGATGCCCCCAGTGCCGCCTGTCCCTGGGGACAGCAGGTCCAGTCCCTGGGGGGCTTTATAAAGCACCCCAGACACAGGCACTCCAAACCACCCGTCACTCTGGAAAGCCCTGGGCCCTGTCACCCTGCAGGGCAATGCAGGGCAAAAACCCAAATGCGCTGACCCGACCTGCAAGCTCTCCCTCCAGCAGGAGCCACGTAGCAAATCGGGTCAGCTCCCCGCCTTCGGGCACCGAAACTTCCTCACAAGCCAATAACCCGGTTTGTATTCTGTCTTTAAAATGTTTATTTGCCTCCACCTTTGTGAGAGTCGCTTTTGCAAAATTAAGTGACAGAGCAATGGAAGAGTGCTATCTTTGATTTGCTATCTTTCATCTTACTAATTAAATGAAGGCTGCGGTAAGTTCGTAACGTAGTCATCCGTACTACCTGGTGGTTTGGTGGCAAATGCGTGAACTGGGGGGCAAGCAACCCTTGCTGAAGAGCCTGCCTGGATCCACGCTGGCTTTGTTCGGGGGAGGTTAAGTGCACTCCAGAGCTGACAATCGCGGCGTGAGAGGCTCTCAGTAAGCGGCAGCGGCAGCGGTGCCGGCGCCAGAGGGAGGGAAGGAGGGAGAGGAGCCTCCTCTCGCAGGAGAGACAGCCAGCCTTTCGTAAAACATCGCCAGGGAGAGATGATCATCTCCGCTTGGGAAGCAATTGCTCATACTTGTGTGTCTCGTCCTGCTTAGGGAAAGCCTCTTTCCTTCAGCCCTGGGAGCCAGGTTGCACCAAAATCATGCTCCGGCTGCTGGGAGATTGGGAGCAAAGCTTCCCATTGGTGCAGGAAGCCCTCCCCGATTCCTGCTGCGTGCTGGACCCATGCTCGGGCAGCACCGCTGCATCATTTATATGTTAACTCCATTAATTACAGAGCAAATATGTGCTCTCCTCTCCATGCATTTCAAACAAGTAGTGAGACAGCACTACTCTACCAACGGCACCGGGGGCTACCTGCCTTTGATTCCTGCTGTGGTGTCTGAGCCCTTGGCCTCCATTCCAGCAAGGAAAGGCTGCCCCATGCAGCACACCGCTGCCGGGAGGGCTGAGGCTCATCATTTAACAGAGCTTATTAACGGAAAACCCGGATGTTTAGTCTTCTCTTCCCTGGGGTTTAAAAAAAAATGTTTTCCAAATATTGTTGCGTGCCATAAGGTCTTTCCCCCACTGCCAGTCGCTTCCCCAGTGCTTGGATGGCAGTCACGAATTCGCTGGCAGGCTGTGCAGCAAACCGCCGCTTCTGTCTCCTGCCACCCATCAACCGGCCCCTATTAGAAGAAAAATGGCAAGTGGTTTATTTGCCACCCGTATGGCAGCCCTTATGGGGCAGGCGTCGGGGGGGGAGCGTGCCGCCTGCCGACCCCCTGGCAGCCGGCACGCTCCTCCCCGGCAACCCCTCCCCAGCAGGAGCCTGCCTCTGCCAAGACCCTGCTCCCCCCGCACCTCCCTGCCGCCCTTCCTCGTCTTTGGCATAAAAATGGGGGCCATGGGGTTAATCCCATCAAAATCACCACGCGCCGGGATTCTGCTCCCCTTCGGGCTTCCCCATCCACGGAGCACCACTGTTAACCTGCCACCAGGACAGTCCCTCCGTAACCCCCTTCTCCCGGCTTGTTTTATTTGGAAAAGCCGTTGCTCCTGCGGTTGCTGACAAAGTTTCTTTGTAAGCATCCCGCGGGCTGTCACTGCCTTCTTCCCTGGCCCGGCCGGCAAGGAGGGCTATCACTAATGTGTGTCATTTATCAAAGCAAAATTACATGTGTCCCAAAAAAAAAAAAAGGACAGCACGCAGACAAATTACAGCATGCAGCAAATTGCTTACTTGCAGAGGAAAAAAAACACAGTGCGCTGTTTTCCTCCCCTCCCAGAGGTAGGTGTTTAATTCAACGTATTAAGACTGAGAAATCTAATTATAGCTGCGGGACGGGGGAAACCCAATTGCAGCGAGGCACAGCTCTCTCCCCAGCTGGCGGGTTCGGCGCGATCAAGCCGTGCCACGTCCCGTCAGGGTCAGCCCATGGCCCGCGCCGGGGGGGCTCCTGCAGCAGTGGCCAGGCGAGCCCCCCTGTGCTGAACCAGGGATGTGGGATGGGGAGCAGCCCTGAGGCTGCTCCGCTTTGCACCAAAGCACCTGGGGCCACAGGGGAGAGGAGATGCCTGAGCAGGGGGGACATGTTTGGGGTAATTTTTTAATTTTTTTTAAGGGTTAGAAGTTTAGATTGTATTTTTTTAAGCACCTTCCTGTATTAAGGGACGCCTCATTTCTCTGTGGCTACGGCTCTGCTGCTCCGGCGTGAGCTGGGGCTGGGGTGGCCACGTTGGCCAGCGGCTGGTGCGGGGGAAGGGGGACCTGGAAGGGGACCCCCCCCAGCCAGGTGTCGGCCACATGCGGCGGGAGCCAGCGGTCCTCCCAGAGCCCCGGGGCAGGGCGTGAGCCCAGCGCATCCCTGGCATGGCACCCGGTGCGGATCCTTCGTCCCCACGGGAAGGGCGAGAGGGGGCTGGCCTCAGCCACCCTTGGTTCCGCCTGGCTCCCCCCGCGAGAGCACCCTGGGAAAGGTCCACTGCCCTGATTTTATCTTTCAGATTGCAAAAGCCACTCTTACATAGTTAACTGATTTTCATTAATCACAGTCTTCTCATCTACTTGTTTATGTTCTTCACTACTTCACAAATCTAATCTGACATCTGATTTACAGATTTCAGAAATTAACCTTCCTCCAGTGTTTCTGTTTCAATATACCTTTATTTATTTACATTCCTGTCAAGTGCCTTTCAATAGGAATGATTTCTACTTTTGGCAAGCAGAGGAGCCTATTGTCTTCCATGGAAATGTACAGTTCTGCCAATGGGGCAGAACCCGAATGGGTAATTGTGGGTCAAACTGTAACACCCTTGCTGCAGTTCGCCGGCCCTGGGCTGCGAGGCGTCCCAGAGAGCTGGGCTGCAGCGCAGCCCTGTCGCCGTCCGGGCATCCCAGATGTCCGCCAGGAAGAGGGAGCTAACAGCAGATCCCCCTGCCCCGGCTGGGGCCGGGGGGGAGGGAAGGCTGGCCTCCACGCCGACGGAGCTCTCGGCGAAGCTGCAGCCCAGCGCTTTAATTTGGTTTGCCACAGCGACCCGCGTGCTCCTCGATCAAACAGGGAACAGCTGCCTCCAGGAATAGGGATTCTGTATTCCTGAAGCAACAGTTAACCTGGCAATGACATTATTTTCTTATTTGCAGAGGACGGTGTGTGCATTATTACTGAGGCACCACAGAAATAAAGCTCTTTGGCTCACTCCACATTTGAGAGCTATTGTCTTTTACAAAGCATCATGCAAAGAGCAAGAGTAGCTTCTCCTGCAGCGGCTGCGGTAGACCTTGCAAAGGAAATTAAAACAAACCATGAACAATTCTTTATCAGAATGAAGAAGACGACGACAAAGCGGGGGGAAAAAGTGAGGGCACAATGCACCAAGGATTAAAGGTAATTTTGAAGTGCCCCCAAAATAATTGCCTCCGTTTTCCCTGGAGGTGATGGTGCTGCAGGTGCGGGGGGAGGCAGGGAGCGAGAGCTAATGGGTGGCACCGCGCAGAGGCAGCCATCCCCGCAGCCCCGCTGGCAGCAGCGGCATCCACACCTCGCAGTGCTCAACCTCCGCGCAGGGCAGCGGAGAGCAAAGCAGCCATGCCTGAGACACACAGCACACATTTTTCCAGACATGATATTGAAGGGTGAGCGGAAAATGCAATAAAATGTAGCATGGGTTTACCAAAAGCCCTTGGTATCAGATTAATCTCATTTCCTTACTTAGTGAATGATTTCTCCAAAACAATGGCATCCATTCCATTTCATACAACACCCCGTGGGACATTATGAGCTAAACAGGGGATGGTGGGAACCAGTACAGGAGCTGCGGGATGGCAAGGGAGGCAAGTGGAGCGGAGACGATGACTTTATACCCTTCAAGGGGATGTGTTACATGAGAAGGTAGTTACTTGTCCGGTTTCTCAAGCATTGTTCTTGGGACCAGACCGCTTCCGTATTTTAACTATTTACCTTGACATAAGACGTGGTACCGTGATGATGAAGTTTGCGGGGGAGGGCAGGGTGGGACATGGTGCGAGGGCAGCCGGGTGGCCGCAGGCAGGGCGCTGCCTGGAAGGAAAAGCAAAGGTCGTGCACTCGGGAACTCATAATTACTTCTGTTGTTAGCTGGGAGCATGTCGGTCAGGAAGCACGTAGGGGCTGAAGGACCTGGATGAATTAATCAGGGCCTGTGTAAACCATGAGCCACCGCTGGGAAGTGGCCGTGGAAAGCGGGAAAGTCAGTGGCACAGTGTATCGGTCCAGACAGCCCCAGCGGAAGCAGCACCGAGCAGCACCGTTCGGTTTGATGTCAAGGTGTCAGATAATCGTTCGCTTCCCGGTGAAATTGTGGGTGGCTCTGCCACCACGAGTGAGCCTGACCCCAGAGCAACCTCGCAGCCCTTCCTCACCCTTGGCTGCTCTCGCCATCAGACCACATTAGAACCAAGCGGTGGCGGGGGGGAAAAGCCATAACCTGCAATAAACAACCTGAAATAACCCAGGGGACCGGTTCCTGACCCTCGTGGGCTTCCTGCGAGCGTCACCCGCTTGCTGTAGTGTGGGTGGCAGCCAGTGACAATGACCCTGTGTACGACCTTCAGCCCTGGGTGCCCCGAGCTGCTGCCTCATCAGCAGAGCAGAGGAGAGCGGTGCATCCCAAAATCCCCCCTGCGGTGGGGCTTTTGGGGAGCTGCTGGCCAAGCCTCAGTGCCCCCGAAGGCCAGGCCACCATTTGGCTGCCCCGTGGTTACAAAACCAGCCTGTGACCTTCCCTCCATCTGTCGTCTGGCCTCATGGTAATGGAGGGGTTTCTATTCTTGCTGTGCTTAATCCACTGGCACTTACCCATCCTGTAAAAAAAGCCAGCCCTCTGGAAGCCAGCGGACGTCAAGGATGTAATTTAGTTTCTTAATAGCCTTGCTGAGGCTATTTCGGCACGCACGCTGCGAGGGCGGCGTGGCACTCCTGGCTACCTCGGCCCGTGGTCAGGGTGAGGGACAGTGGGGCCAGAGCCTGGTGGGACACGCTGGTGGTCAGAGACCTTCAGCTGCAGGATGTCTGCTGTGGTCGTCTCGCTCCGTTACGATTATCTGGTTCAGATGGTCTTCTGGCCTTCCTTTGCAGTTGCTGTAAGGTTATTTTACCAAGCACAAACACATTGGTATTTTGTTTCCCTCTGAAACATGAGGGCAGGAGGTGGAAAGCCCAGTTTTCTCCTCAGCCAGGGGGTTCCCCGCAGCAATGTGCTGCCGGTGGTTTTACTCCAGCCCAAGCCCTAAATTTGTTTCTACACTGGCTGTACTTTTGCCACGGTGTTGCTACACGGCATACTCTTAGCCTCGGTAATAGTGCGCCATAAATCACTCTTTATAAACATAAAGTGAAGTGCATCCTATTTGAAGGCGTTTGCATTAGTTTGGTTTTGGTCTACAGAGCAATGCACAACTTTCAGAGCAGTGGGGCGGAAGGACGTAATCAGAAATATATCCCTTTTGGGTACCTTTTAAAAGCAGCCAGGCGGTTGTAAAGGGAATCTTTCCTCTTCATAAAATATTAGAGGTAACAATTAATATCTTGTCTGCGTTTTGTATTTCAATTGCTGCCTCTCCTTTCCACCGACCACAAACCGCGCAGCTTATCCACCCGCTGCCGCTGGGATTTTGCTGGTTCAGGCACCCTTCAGGAAAGTGTTGGTTGCCATAAATCAAATGGCTCTGACAAAGGGCTCGTGTAACCAGCTGAAATGCCGTCGCCGGCGTTCCACGGCTACCGTGGTGCTGCCATCCTGGCCCCGGTGTGCCGCATGGCCCTTGCCAAGCGGAGGCAAGCCGGCGGGAGGCTGGTCTCTGGCCGAGCCACAGGCAGTGTGCTCCTGGGCTCTGCTCCCCTCGGAGGGCCAGCAGCCGCTGGCACGCTCCACCCAGCACCCATATCTGCATCCCCCCGGGCTGAGCACCGGCAGCCTATGCGAGCCCACAGGCTCAAAAATAAGGTGAAAATTTAGCTCTGCCTTTGAACACTTCTGCTGGCAGCACGCTATTAATGTAAACAGCGGGTTTTGCCCACGGAGTACTTTTTTCCCCCCGTTTCTTCCTCCAACCCTGCGTTTTCAGGGACGACTGCCGCGACGCAGCATTAGGGTGCAGGGACGTGGTGAGCGCATCCCTACAGTGACTCCGATCTCGCCGACAGCCAGCTGCACCAAATCAACCTATTTAAACTTCAGCCCTCCAAAAGACTCCTTCACCAGAAATGAAGCCATTTTCCTTGGCACTTGCAGCTCTCCGTACATGTGCAAACTCATTCAAAACCCAAATTCCTTCTCTGAATTAAATTGTCAGCCTCCCACTCAGGCAGCTACATTAGCACTGACTGTGTAACATCAGCTCGGCTCTCTGTATAACATATGAATAAGCCTTTAAAATTGCATATTCTGCCCTGCAGCATTTATCTCATATTTTGATCCTGATTTTTCTCAGCTAAAATGCTTCCTGGTCTATTCAAGTGCCTTGATGGTTTATGCGCTTCTAATTTAGGGTTCATTTGGGACTTACCAGTTCTGCGTTCATTTGTTGAACAGTTCTTTCATGTACTAATACATTCTCAAGCCCTGGATTATAATGGATTTCTGAAATTGTTAAAAGATAGTAACAAAAGATTTTTTCACGTTTCATAATGTGTAGATGTAGTAGTTTATACTTCTGAAGGAGGTCTTAATCACCATTTTAATTCTCTTTTGGAACCAAAAAAAATTGTTATTTATCCTTAGAAGCAAAGACAGGGTTCAGGGGTAATCTTGAGAGTAGGGTGCAAGATGGCACTTCGATTAATTAAAATAAAAAAACACGTTGGCTCGGAAAATTTGTGTCGATGCTCCAAAATTAGCAGGGAATTGATGCCTGCCACTGAGCAGTGGGTCGAAACGCAGTGGTTAAAAACAATGCGTCTGATTTTCAGTAAGTCGCCTAAATATATTGCCATCGTGAAATTTCTCACGAGCATTTTGAGTGCCCCGCAAACCTTAAAGGCCAAGAAACAGCATCTTCGAGGCCGGGAGGGGAGGAGGGAGGGAAAGAGATCTCTGCTGGTCCCAGAGCGGTGGCAGAGCCCTGGCCGTGAGGCTGCGGCAGGGACGTGCCGCTGTGTGGGAGTCGCTGGGAATCGCGAGTCTCCGGCTCTGGCAACGGGCAGATCTCGGTAGATTAAAATAAATGGCAAACCTCCCATTGACTTTGAGTGAGAGAAATATCCCATCTTTTCATGTGCAGTGCGAGTAACAATTAAAGGAAACATATGGGTTTTCAGCTGACATACAGCCACATAAGGATTATCAATGGTATCTTTCGCCCTGTCCATAGAATACCCCACGGATCGATTTGCTTATCCAACGGCATCAAAACTCAGCAAAAAAAAAAACAAAAGGCGCCACGCTTCTATTGTGTGCTTACAACTGCAGCGCTACCTTTTTCTTTTCTCAGAAAGAAAACGCAGACCGCCCTGCAATTAGCAGCAAAACCATGAATACTTTCTTCGTTAACCACAAATGGTTCTTTTCGCAACGAGCGGGCTCACATATGTTCTAAATATGTTCAGTTTCATTAGGCGGCGAAGCGCTGTGGATCTGCTATTTTATTCAGGAAGGCAAACAAGAGCTGCATATGTGCAACATAAGTTGAGGGGAATGGGAAAAACTCGAGGCACTTGCAGAGTGCCCGAGATGCTCGGACGTGCTGATTTAATGCGGGATTGCTCCCACCTCATTTCCCTCATCCTCGATCCTCGGGCTGGTGATGCTCCCACTCCCTGCCAGCCCGAAAACCCTGCAGAAAAGTGGATTTGCGTGCTGCAGGTGCCCTGCTTCGACAGGGCAGTCAGACGGGTTGCTGGGGTTTGTCTCCGCTGCCCAGCAGCTGCCTCTCGTGCAGCGGGGGCCAGCTGCTCCCCAAAAACTAGTGACCCTTTCTGTGCGGGGCGCCGCGGGATGTGCTGCTGATGGCCGCTGCCTGGGGGGTCGGGGGGTGAAGCCAGCCCGAGTCCAGCCCCCGCGCTGGGGGCTGGCTGGACCTCAGAGTGCCGCAGCCGTCTGCAGGCTGGGAAAGATGGCTTAGGGGGTCCTCCGGATTTTCTCCCAGATCTCTCCTAAATTTTTTCATTTGCATTTTTTTATGGATTTCTTGCTTGTTGCATGCGTGTTTCACTAGTTAGCTGGTTAAAATGTTTCAAGTATTGGCAATGAGTCTTTTTTTAGTAACTCGGAAGCACAAACATTCACTTTTTCTTATTTTCTTCAAACAGTTTTGGACGCCAGGGGTGAAGCACCACGGCACGCTGTGTGTGAGCACAGCATCTCCCCCAGCACCCCCCACTCTGCACCGCTGCCCACTGGACGGGTGTGCGGCCTCTGAAATCAAACCTTCCATATCAACACTTTTTCTCTCCAGGCTCGATCCCACCCCCAGCGCCACCTGAACGCCTGCAGTTTGCTCTGGTGAAGAAGCTGGTGGGAGCCGTGGTGTCTCTTCAGACCTTGGTGTCTCTTTTTTGCCTCTCCCCTGAAAGCGTGACGGACTGTTTTTAATCAATGTAGCAAGTTTATACAGTGCCGAAAATGAAGATTTGTGTAAATCACATTTTTAATGTAAACACATACAGTGTTAAAAATATTCACACCCCCTAAGTGTTTCCCATCACATGTGTGCTAATGAGTGGATTAAGAAATACATTTTCTCTGTCTTATACTTGGTCCTTCTGAACCACTTCCTCCCACCAGAGGGGACCCCAGAGGAGGCTGGATGTACCCGCGGGCAGGGAAGTGCTTTGAGAAGCTCCTAAGAAAGTTCACTGTGCCCTTGATCCCTACCGAGAGCTGGAGGTACCGCGTTACTGATGCAGCGTCACAGGACTTTGCTTTTGTCAAGGGGAAAGCTGTCTCCTATGAAGCTGCCACCCGTTAGAGGTGCCCCAGGTGGGGCTGGAGAAGATGATGCCAGTTGGGTGTCCGTCCAGTGCCTGCAGACGGGCAGCGTCCTCACTTAATCCGCGTGTGCACAGCGACATTCCTCAGAAATAAAGACAGCAAAACGTAAATAAACAGAGAATAGCTCTCAGAGGGCCCCAGGAAAGGAGTTCTAAGAAATTAATCTATTCTTATTTGCTGATGGTATAAGAGGTACTCTTTAAGTGCCCGGTTTGTGGCAGAGAAGCGGTTGTACAGCACCACATCAAATCAACCAGTGAGAGCTGCCTTTGTAGGAACAACCAGCGATCAATAACTATCCCAATATCTGCGGTGACGGAATTCATTTTTCCTCCCCTAAACCCAGGCGTTATATGGATAACGTCTTTAGCTGTGCATGGGTTGCTCCGTAATCTGTGTGCAGCGCTGCCGAGCGATCTTCACCTCGGCACACCCCGCGCCTGCCGCCGGGAGCTCAGGAAGCATGGAGTTAAATAAGTTTGCCTTTTCCTCCATCCGAACAATTGGAATCAGCAGTTTGCATTATTTTAAAAATGAATGCTTGGAATCAGCAATTTTCTTTTTCCCTTTTTTTTTTTTTTTTTTAAGATCTTGAGGGTTTTTTTTTTTATTTAAAGTGGAAAACTACATTAAGTGCAAGGCACTCAACAAAGAAAGAGTCATAAAGCCTAAGTATTCTTAGAGTTATAAAATATGTCCGTGGTGGCAATTCTACTGCCAACAATGAAGTTTTAAGCATTAATATGCCTTCATTGCAGTTTTAATGCCTTAATATTGACTCTATAGCTCTTTTGGGTAATTTTGCTTTCTCTGGTACTTGAAAGGTGATGATGTCAGCGTTCTTCGTACTGATTCATATGCAGGTTGATGAAGCTGAGTTATTTATTGAGTTCCATTATATTTTCTATAAACATTAGTTCTCAATAAACAGAGACATTTAGCCGAGGGTTTATTTATTAAATAGGTACTGTACAGATGGTTTTGCCACACATGATGTGCTGCAGAGGATATTACTCAGGAATAATCAGCTGTGTTATAGCTTGGCTAAATTAATAAGATGATAATGATGAAATTGATGCTTTTGAGCTAGGCTTGGTAAATGGTTTTTGCATAAACAAACTGATAAATTTGAGAAGCAATTACTTGCTTGTCAAAGATAAAAACACAACAGGGCCCATTTATAGTTAGGTCCTATTTATTTTTAAAGATTGTACCAGATTTTATGTTTAATACGCTGCAATTAAAAAATAATACTTAAATGAAGAATAATAAAAAACTAACTTTCGGAGCTCTCCTTCAAATTTGAAGATGCAGCATTGCTTGGTTAGACATCAAGTAAACTTTTTCAAGGCTTTCACTACATCTAGAAAAAATATAATTGTTTTATGAAAGATGCTGTCTGGAGTTGTGCAACGCAGACTCTGGCAGCGCGTTCTGTAGCGGTATTTGCTCTAAAATCGAGCTGGATTTCATATAGAGAAACGCAGTCTCCAATTCCCTGTTTAATGTGGATTTTGCTGCAGCGATCACGCAAGCGAACAAAACACATGTGTAGTCCCAACACACACCAACTTCATGTAACTCTCCAATAAAATAATGAATTGTGCGTGTATAAATATATATGAGTGTACATACATATACACACAAAGAAGACTATCGCTTGACTTGTCTACTAACAAATGTGTGTGTGTTATGTGGTTTTACATACCAGACAGAGTAGCTTATTTATGTTTATTTAGAATATGTTTATTTAGAAAAAAACAAATGGGCAAGTGATGTGTGGCCCCTCAGGTTGCCCCGCTGGATCAGACCTCACAATCTTCTGACGTGATTTATGTTCTCAGAGAGATAGTGGTACTTCACAGTGATGGTAGTTGGTGGTTTCCACCCAAGGGCTTGAAGGCACCTCCTGAAGGTACATTTATCTTCAGAACGTCCCCGAGAGGTAGGTGTTACCACCCTGGTTTTACAGAGGAGGGGCAGCCAGGAGCCAGAGAACAACCTGGGCTATGCCAAGGCTTTGCGGCAGAGCCCAGCCCAGCCCTGAAAGCCCGTCCTGTGTCCCTTTACTCGTTAGTGCAATTCAATTACCCAGGCAGGCTCTCTGCCATCTCCTCAGCAGGAACAGGCAGCTCCTGTGTGCACCGGTGGGACAATGATGCTCCCAATGATTTATTTCACCTTCTTGTGCCCTGGAGGAAGGGCCCAGCCTTTCAGACACGAGATTAATTCCTTCTTTCCCTGTAAATCACCATGCCCCAAGGGCACCCATATCTTCTATATGTAAATATTCCTGTGGGACTGTCCTAAGTGGATTATACCTGAAAAGAGGCATCGTATGGCCAAACATAGCAAGCTGCATAGGCACCTCCTAACTTACAAGCATGTGATTTCCACCCCGACACAAGAAGCTTTTACTTGTAGCCTTAAAGAGAGATTTTGCTTAAGTACTTTGCTCTGTAAGGACCTAAAGCCAGTAGCAAAGCGTGGGAGGGGTCCAGCCCTGGGTTGCAGCCCTGCGGCAGCTGCGCCTGCATGGCCAGCAGCAGGAGGTCCTGCTCCTCCAGGAGGACTTCCCACCTGGAAGTGGTGCAGCACTGTTAGAAGGCTTTGCAAAGGGAGTGGGGGAGCAGCCTGTCCCATTGCTATTTAAAACGTCCTGCCATGAGCAAGAACAGTCCTTGGCTGTAACATTTTTTTTTTTAGGAAATTTGGGACTGAAGTACTGGTGTAATGTATTCCATGACTTTATGTTAGAGAATCCTTCATTTGTTTTTTTTGCAGCCATTCAAAAAGAATTTAAGGTCTTACACTGAGATGAGCAAGAGAGTCATTCTCTCAGACATGATGCCAACAATGACTATATAAAGGAAAAATCATAATGTGTCATGACATCGGCAATATATATAAAATACTCCACAACCAGACACAAGTTTTGCTGTCAGCTGTTAGTTCAGGTTGATCACCTGAATTATAACTATTAATTGTAATAAAATGAAACAGGGTCATTGGGTTAGCCTTAAAAACCTGAAATGAAGTTGTCTACAGTGCTTGTGTCAAAGGCATGAACCTCATTGATGAGTTTTGCGTTGGATTCAAGGCCGTAGGGAGAGAAGCTGTGGTTTTCTGCTGTAAGGCAGAGCTATTAAGCTACCTGGGGTGGAGCTTAGCTAAGTATTTAGTGATCAGTTTTTTTAGTGTGTGAACAATCCCATTGACTCTTTCCATAGAAAACAGCTGCACCCACCCAGCACCTCCCTGTCCCTGCCTGTCACCCATCCTGCCGTGCAGCGCAGGGGGCTCGGTGCTGACCCACCGGGCAGCAGTCCCGTCACCCGCCGGGGTCGGTGGGGAGCAGCACGGCTCCCGGGGCAAAACCGAACATGCAGACCAAGGTGGCAGCCACAGCCTCGGCCGTGCCACTGCCCACCACCCCACGGGGAGACGAGCCCCCCGGAATGGTGCCGAGGGGCACAGGCGTACCGGGGATGGGAGGAAGGGCAGAAGCTGTCGCTTCCCAGTAAATGTCCCCACGTGTCCGAACCCAAACTTGCCACCTCGTCCTTTTACAGGCTTGTGGCTTTGAGCAGCCTGGTCTAGTGGGAGGTGTCCCTGCCCATGGCGGGGGGTTGGAACTAGATGATCTTTAAGGTCACTTCCAACCCGAACTATTCTATGATTCTATGGTGCTATGGCTCTCCTTGCAGGATCCAGAGGACTAGGTTTGCATTCACAAAAATAGAATTTATGTCATTAGAGCTATTCATAGACTGTCACAAACATTTGTAAAACATGACTACGTGAAAATCCACATCCAAAAATTCGGTGCAGGTCAAACTGCTCAGCTGGGACAGGTTTGCAGGGCGCAGGGTCTTCTCTGCTGCCCCTCCAGGAACGCATTTAGCTCAGAATTTAGTGTGAATTGACATCCTTGCTGCTGAACTGAAACATTTTTAGCAAGAAGGTGTTGAGTAGGGAAAGGCGAAGCCATTCCCATGCTGTGGAGCCACACTTACTTACCCAGGCTGGGGTCAGTGTGAAATGGAGCTGATGCCTTTCAGATGGACTGCACGGGGTGGCTTAAAAGCAGGCCTTGGCAAAAGATTTGGGGCGAGACCTTTCTTGGGAAAAAACATTCTCTGTATTCTTTCAGGTATTGCCAAGTTTCTTGTGCTGAGAAGGAAAAAAAAATGGGACAAGTCATAGTCTCTTCAGTGCTTTCAAAATAAAATTACTTCTTAAGTATTCCTAGGAATTTCATGTAAAGAATTATAAGGGTTTTTTTTTTTTTTAGAAAGTGCCATCTTCAAAGCAAATATTTAATTTTAAGTAAAACACGATTTCTGTCAGCGAAGAGTTTCTCCTCCTGCACAGCTTTACAGTACCCAAATATATTGTTGATCAACGAAAACCAAGACGGAATTTTCCCAAAATGTTGATGAAGGTTTTTTTTGCTTTAGACAAGGTCAGTACTGAACTTTGGTTTCGGTAGAAGAGTCAGCTGCGAGCTGCCATGGCAAAAAAAAAATGTATTCTGAATAGAGAGGAATCCAGAGCTGCAGCTTCGCAAGACACCTGGGTTTAGGTCTGCTGGCCACGGGCAAGCTGTGCCGTGCCGTGCCGTGCCGTGCCGTGCTGTGCCATGCCATGCCAGCACAGGGCTGTGCCTGGCCTCTGACAGTGCGACCGGTGCCTGTCCGGGGCCACGGTGTCTGAGCAGCCCTTTTCTTGCATTTTTATCACCGGGCTGCAAGTTGCCACCGAGCCACTTTGGCATCATTGGCTGCAACTCTTAAGTCTGCCTTTAAACCCAGCGTATGGCGGCGCTTTACAATAGAATCAGTCATTATTAATTAGGTCACAATAAAAAAAAAAAAAAATCCTATGGATGCATTCGTGACGCTAAATGAGCCGATCCCAAATAATGCGATTGTAATGAATTCCAAAGGAATAAATAATGACTGGTCCATTAGCATAAAGTGCCAGCCACAGCTCTGCGCTGCCCGCCTGGCACCGCTTCCAAACCCACCCAGTCGGCCGCCAGCCCAGACGAGGGGTTCCCTGGCCACAGGCTGGTGCGGGGGTGGCAGGGTCTGTCCCACCACGGGGGGATGCTGCAGGGGGTCAGGGTATCAGGATGCTTCGGGGCATCAGGATGCTTCGGTGGCTCCCGCCGGGGCTTGCAGTGGCATCACCCCAACGACAGCCACCCCTTCTTGCCCCTGGACAGGCAAGAAGCAGGATAAAGCATGTGGGAAGATATTTTTGCACCTCTTGCTCTAATATATAATCAGAGCTTTTGTTCCGTGGCTTGCACAAGCAAATTAATTAGAAATTTATCTGACCAGAAGTTCAGTTCAGCGTGCGTTTAAGGCAGAGGCCATTTCTGTACATGTATTTGCTCTTTTCGTCATGGAACAATTATCTACCCATTTAGGAAATGCAAAATTTGTTTCTATTTTAATAGACGCTTCTAACCATAAAAAATATCAGACCGCTTCTGATTGTAGCGTGCTTAAAAACCTCCGAGCAGAAAACATCATTTGTAACCCCCCTCCTTCTACCCAGAGCATCCCCCGGGTGTTCCCGGGAGGCGCGGGACAGACCGGCACCGCGCTGGTGGGGACGGCACAGCCCCCTGGGCGAGCAGAGGGCCAAGACAGCAGGAAAATAAGGCAGGATGAGGCTGGAAGGGGAGAGGTGCAGGGAAGGAGAGCAGTGATGGTGGGTTTCTGGGAAAGCAAGCTGTTTCCTGTGAGCCGTGCGGCTGGTGGTCAGGCAGAGTGATGCGGCGAACACTGCAGCGGGGCAAGGACCAGTGGCGCTGGGGCAAAGGCCACAGGCAGAGCCCTCCATCAGCCTCACCGGGCACCCTGGCAAATAAAATAAATAGGTAGAACAGGTAGTGGGGATGGCGGTGGGACCTGTTTTGTCAGCGTCCCCTTCTCTCCCAGCAGCCGAGCAGACAGGCGCGTCAGGTGCTCGTGCCCCTCTTATGTCTGCTGCTAAAAAACCCAGCCAGGGAATGTCATTAGAAACAGCCACACCATCTGCCTTTTCCTCCCCTCCCCTTTAAATAAGGAAACACCTTGTCAAACACATCCCACTAAATATCCCTAACACCCTCCCGCGCGCTTCGCGCTGGGCGGTTCGCGGGATCGTGCACCATCTGGACCCTCGTGCGACGTCTCGGCGGCGAGGCCCCAGCTCGGACCCCTTGCCTGTGCCACCGATACACCGGCGGGTCCGCGATGGCCGGCGGTAGGTCCACGCCGCTCGCCTCCCTGCGTGGCAGCAGGAAATCACGCAGTTAAGCAAAAGCAATGAGTTCACAGGATAAAAAAAAAAAAAAGTAAAAAAAAAGCAGCCCAGCAACTCCACTTCATATTTTTAAACCTAGAAAATTAACCAAGGAGGACCTTAAACACAGATATTTATTAACATATAAATGGACTGAGTCAGCAATTAGTCAACACTAAGCATAATTGAATAGAATATAGTAATTAAGTTGCCATTTAATTATTCCCATTTCATTTAAGGTAAATATTTACTACAATCATGGGTTTTCCATTGTCTTTTGCATGGAGAAGCGGTATCTGTGCGGAGGGGCTGCGTCAAAGTTTCCCAAGAACTTTAAAAAGGCAGGTTGCCTCCTGCCATCCTCGTGGTGCTGGTGGCTGATGCCGTGGGTGAGTGTGGCTGCGGAGCATCGCCTGCGCTCCTGCGCTTGGGACGGGCTCTGCAGGGACCCCACGGCCGGCGTCCCCGGGCCCTCAGCCACCCAAGGTGGAATCTGGCTGGGGTTTGGTGCTCGCCCTGGCTCAGCTGCCTCCCACCCGTGCCCCGGCAAACCCAGGCAGTGTCTGAGGCACACACGTGTGCCCACACACACATGCTCTCGCACGCTCCCCCTGCTCACTGACCGTGCGGATGAGTCTTTGTTCTTGGTGATTACTGTGCAGACAACACACTCACCCGGCTGCGCAGAGACACTGCGTACGAGCCAAGCGATGTGCTGATAAGTGAAATAGTGTTGAGAAGAGCCTTAGGAGATAGAAGCGCATTATTTTAAATTATCTTGAACATAAAAAAAAAAAACAAAGTGAGGATTTGGCAACCTTGCAGCAAAAACCTCAAAACCAGTTATTCCTTTTAAATAAAAACAAAAATGAGAAACAGTAACTATTAGAAATCCCACCTGGTGCTTTCTCTGTGTTAATGATGCTTCTTAAATTGCATGTGGGTAAATGGTAATTTTGTCTCACACCATTAAAAACTAATGGAACCCTTGATGATAAGAAATGCCATAGCTAGCTTGTTGGAAAACGTTTAATTAATAAAGTAATAAAATTATTGTAAACTAGTGCAGTTTCACAGAGGATTCAATGGGATATAAAACAGATAAAACATCCTTGAGAGTTGGTACACGAAATAATGCTCCTCTATAAAAAGCAGCACTATAAAGTTAAGCTGGTCTGCGTTAAGACAAGCTATGGCGATAGTGAAGGTATTCGGATGAGCCTTTCATGGGAAGTGGTGGGAAAACCCTCACGAGTGCAGGCGGGTGTATTGTCAGGGGAGCAGAAGGCCAGCACGCCTCCCCCTGCGCGGGTGCGGAGCCGGAGGGGGCTGCTGCAGCCCTCTGAGCCCCGTGGATATTTTGTTTTGTTATCGCCGTCATCAGCCCATCCCAGAGCCTGTGAGAAAATCTCCATGAGCCTGAGTGGGTTTGGGGTGAGGCACCATCCAGCCCTGCTGCTACAGCCACTTTGCTGCCTAATTTTTGTGAAGCGAGTGGCTGGTGGAGAGCGGAGAGGAGGGGTCGGACACTTCACGCCCCCACACCCTGCTGCCGGGGAATGAGCCCCTGAGCTCCGCGTGGCCGGTGTGCAGCTCTGCGCAGGTGGCCGGCTGGTGACACGGGCAGTGGCACTGCTGCCGTGGCTGCGGTACCAAGCGCTCGCACGTCAGCAGCTTGGTGCACGTGCATGGCATCCCGGCTGCTCCATGGGTCAAAAAAAAGGGCTGGAGTGGAGCGAGCGTGAGGAAGAACAGGACAGTAGTGAAGGCTGGGTATTGTCTGCCTTGTTCTGCCACCAACTCTGTGCTTCACGTCCTCCTGGAGATGTTTCCTTGCAAGCTTTGGGGATGAATCTCCCATAACTGCGGGACTGTACAGAGGCTTTCTGCACTGCACGAGCGGCACCGAGTACCACGGGTACGCACACACCCGGGTACACAAGCCCGTAAATCTCCGCTACATGCACATCATAAATATTGGCAGGTGTTTAAATTCAGGACAGGTGTAATCTGCCAGTCGCCCAAACTTTCATTTAGTCCAATGCTCAATCTGCACATCTCGCTGACAAGCACGGTCAGCTCTTTCTTCGGGAGCCCACGGTGACGGGAAGACTGGAGGAAGCCACAGCCGGGAGAAGGGCACGCACCAGCATGTCCCCAGTTTCGGGGTGTCACGAGAGCCAGTTGCAGCCTCTATCACTCGGTGGCCCCTGTGCGAGCCGGCGATGCCAAGTGACACCAGCACTCTGTGATGTGCCACAGACAGACCTGGAAAGGTTTGGGACCAAGCTGGCTGATATTTTTCCAAACGCCCAATGACATTTTCCTGTAAAGAGCTGGAAGTGTCTGTAGCGGGTTGACATGCCTTCTTTCCTCCCACGTCAGAATAGTCAAGGCTCATGCTGGGAAATGAAGGACGCTCCACTATGCTCCCAAAGTGGATGGCTTCTTTAACCAGGGCTTTGTCCAAACCCCATCACAGCCACAGCCTCTCTCTTTCATGTAATGGAAAGAAATTATATTACAGTATATACAACCTGTAAATTGTTGCACCACAAAGGTTACTGCTAGTGTTCATTAACCTCTTACGACTTGATTGTAAGAAGGAGCTGGTCAGACCTTAGCAGTAAAAAGTCCGCTCTCCTCACCGAGTCACCGCCGTGCCCACTGATGCAAAGACAACTTCTGGTTAGTGTTTCCAGCATCACCTACTTTTAATTTGAGTGCCTTTAGTTTCCTCTACAGTCTCCACCATTAGGAGCCATTCTGCTTGATCTCTAGTTTTAAAATAAAGTTGTTTGGTTGGGTTTTTTTTAAAGCACATCAGCATAAATAACACTACCTACAGTAATGGTCCTTGAGTACTTTTTGGTAGGAGCAAGGTATGAGATGAACGTGCCCGTTGTCGCTGCTCCTGTTTGGCATTACCTTCATAACGGCAAGCCACGGCTATTGATGGACAGAATCTGGCTGGCACAGAAGGGGCAGAAAGATTTCTGTTATACAGAGACACCTCCCCAGACTGAAGATCAAGCACATCATCCACCAGTGACTGCTCACAAACTACTCTCTGGTTTGCCCAGCTCGTGGTGCTGGTCGTTGATGCTACGGTGCGCGATGGCACACCAAGGGGCTCCTTCATCACTTGGCCCCGGTGCATGGACAGCCTGGCAATGTGAGACCTTTTCCCCACCCAAAGCACCGGCCACTTCTGGGAAAAACACTGCGGTTCCCCTTGTAGGCAGATTTTTTTGAGGTAGCCTCAAAAATGCGGGCGTGGGGCGAAGGCTGCTACTCTTTACTGAGGCAGTGTGAAAATGTTCATGGGGCTCTATAGCCTGTCCCCACTGGCAATACCAGCAATGACTTTTTTATCTCCTCATTGTATGAGGAATGAAAACATGGGTTCAGTGTAAGACTGGTACAGCCAAGGCTGGGATATTTGTTCCCTGGCAAACTGTGATTGCTCTTGATTTAGCCACAGTTTTCCCAGCTGATGTTCCACAACCCCAGCAGAAGATTTAGCTTTCACAGCTCTGAATGTGAACACAGGGCTGGAAGCCGCCCCTGCGCTCACTGGCAGAGAGTCAGGCCGAGCCTCCTTCCTTCAGGAAGATGCCGCCGGTCCCAGGACTGCACGGCTGCGGGGGCAGTTCAGGGAAGGAGATTTAATCTTTTATTTTTCCCATATGTCGTAAGAATGTCATAAGATGATGACAAAATAATAACAAGTTGATGGCTGCTTGAAACTTTTTTTTTTAGCAGCTGTGTTTTTAGAATATTATAACCACCCTTTTGCCTTAATCACTTTAAGATTTCTAAAACGACTTACTGTACCTTCTCTCAGCATCAAGCTTCCCCATGTGGGCACCATGACTTTACCTTTAGGAAGGGAGGGCAGAAGAAGCAGGGCAGCGCTAGAAACACACAGTCAGATTTATCAGTAGAAATTACTGAAACTGATGTAATAATTTTAACGCACAGCCATTGTACTACGAGCAGGAAAAGAGGTGCCATTGTGTTTCATCCGCACAATGACCGAGTCGCTTCGCCCCGGCTCATTTTTGCAAAAATTCAAATGAAGTAAGCGCGGTATTTGTCGGAAAAAATGAAAGGGTGAACTGTGAGTAAAGGGAAAAATATTTGTCAGCTTGCCAGGGAGAAGCGCGATTAAAAGCTGACTGTTAATAAAGCATGTGGATGGCAGGGCTGTCTCACCACGCGGTGCCGGCGCCTGGCTCAGGTAAAAGCAGAGGGCTTTAGCTCAACAACGCACTCCTGTCTGTCAATGTTAGGGTGTGTTTTTTTTTAAATGACATGTTTTCTTTCGGCAGATGGGAACAAGCCTTGAAGAATAAATTTTTGGAGGCAGACACATTGGCTGCCTGGAAATATATGTATTTAGGAACCTGCCAGGTGGCTGTGAGTGTCAGCACCACCCCAGCTGAGCTGGCCGGCACCGCTCCGCATCTCCCCGCTCCAATCTCCCCGCGGAACCCCC
>VYZM01013941.1:753-26302 GCA_013398915.1 Dromas ardeola | reverse complement strand
ACACCCCCAGCCTGCCACTGCTGGGCCAGAGCGAAAATGACAACTCCGATATAAGATTTGCTCTGGATATTGCTGATATTGCTTTGTGCCTGCCTTATAAAACTTCCCCGTTGGCTATTTCTACAGCCAGGGGATTTTACCCAGATGAATGCGCTCGCCTCCTTCCCGCCGGCTGCCAAAATCCAACTTATCTGTAAGTGGAAATAACGCTGTGGCCCCCGGTCGATCAGAGCCGCAGTGCTCTTTACGACAGGAGGTGAAATAAAACTGTTCTCTGTGTTAACAGCTGCGAAAGCTGACGTGCCGGGAGGTTAAGTGATTTCCCGGGCGTGAAGAAGGATGGCGCCCGGCTCTCGGGAGCCCTGTTTCTGCGGTGGTGGGGGCGGCGTGGGGCGGGCAGGCAGCTCAATGGGGGACCACAGACCCCAGGCATCACCACCAGCCCCAGCTCCCCATCGCCTCCCCGTCCCCAGCCCCATCAGGGTGGCTGGTGGGGGGGGAACACCTGCAACCCACCTACCCCCAGACAGGGCGTAAGCAACGTTTCACCAGCAAAAAAAAATGTGTTCTTCAAAAATCCCCCCAAAATTAAGTACTGAAAGCGGGTGCTTGGTTTTGTGAGCCAGCATCAGAAATAGGTGGCAGCTGGAACGATTTTTTAACATCTCAGCAAATGCCTAAATGTTGGAGGTATGCAAAGGAAGAGGTCCATTAAGCCAAAATCCAGATGCCTTAAAGCTCACATGAGTGTACGTGCCCAGCACAGCCTCTTGTCTGCCTCAGGACATTTAGGCCTATTTCCTTAACCCACAGAAATCGGCACCTTTTAAGAGCAATTCAGGATGCCCAAATCAGAGCCTAGGCATCTGTATAGTGATGCAGTCTATGCTACTACAGCAGAACAGGTAATTTCTAGGAATGTAATATTTACTGCCACTTTATTAGAGGAATGTGCTACAACTGAAGTGGCTATGTATATGCAGGTAGGTAATAAAGAACATACGGTAAAAGGCATGCTCAAAAATAGGCAGTGTTGTTCCCGGGTTTTGTAGGGTCGGTAAAACTGGTGGCAGCTCCCTAGCAGTGGCTTCATCTCCACACTCACAGTGTGTGTTCTTAACACCTTCCTTCACTGCAAAACTGAAGTATTTAACCCAAAACATACAAACAAATCTGTTATTCTCTTCCTTTATTAACCTTCCGAGTCCTCTGAAATCTCACATGAGGAGAAAGCTCTTCCCTTTTTCTTTGTCTAAACGAAGAGGTTTAAATTTTATGTACAAATAGACACGTGCATACGTGTAAACCTACCCGTGTAATCAGACACATGCGGCGCGCTCTTTCTCTCTCTCTATAAATATATACACACATATGTATATCCACAGATATACAGGCATGTGTGCGTATGTGAGTGTACAAAGAGAGAGAAAAAGACTCTTAGAAAATGAAAGACAAATGTTAGAGAATGATATTCCCAAGCCCTCAAATCCCTAATCATGAGTTTGATGCAATATTTGCCCTAATGGGAAATGATAACTGGCACTATTCCAAAGCAAACCTCGAAGAAAGGAGCAATAAAAAAGGAAAATGCTAGCTTGGCAGTTAAAGAAAGAGGAGCCGAAGCGAGAACTGCTGTCGGAGATAATAAAGAATTAACCACAAACCCCTTTTCTATTAAGCACAAAAAAGGATATTAAAATAACATGCCCCCTCCCTAAATGTTTCAAGGCTTGTGTCATGCTTTGCTGCGCAGCTTCCCCGGGATGCTGTGAGCCACAGGGCTGAGCCCCGCGCAACCCGCCTCCCCTCTCGTGCGAGGAAGGCTGCTCCACTCCAACGCACGGCAACTCACTTACAGCCAGGCTCCTATTTATTTTTTTTCTAACTTACACAGCATGTTCCAAATCTTGCCCTTTCCAAGGAGAGGGAATATGGTCGCAGCCCGTGACCACGCGAACCTTCGGGAATGGGCTGTGATAGACCAGTTCTCACGGGTTCCCTCTTCCCTTGGGAGCCTGCGCATTGCAGAGCCCACACTGTACAGTGCGGTCTTTGCTATGGATGTTAGCCATACCGGCCATAGGCACGATGACGCCCGTTAGGTATACAGTGAGTCTTAACGGTCTGTTTTCTGGCTATAACAGCAAACATCAGTGCTTTTACCTTCACATTCTTACTGTGATTTTTACATTCGGGGCATTTTCTCACTTTAAGAATTGCATGTGATAAATTTACACGGAAAGTGCCACGGATTTGGGACAAAAAATTGGTGCAAAAAACTGAATCAACAGCTGCTAAATTAGGAGAGATTAAAACAGAAGGGAGGGCTGTGAGTCAGGAAGCACTTTTCCATACAACATCCCCCTTGGGAGCCGATGGGGATGTCCCGTAGTGTCACCAACAAACGGAGACGCTGCCGTCTGCTGAGTTGTGTTTGACTGCGGTTAATAGGTGCTGCAGGAGAAGTGGGGCTGGCTCCCAGAGCAAGCACACCGCCGCACTGGGCATGTCCTCGCGATCCACAGCCCAGGGCGCACCAAGGGGCCCAAAATCAGCGCCACTTCTGTCTGGTCTCATGATATGCAGGGTTTGTGGGATTTTGCCCTTTTCATGACTACCCAACCCATTTTGACAGCAAGATTCAATATAAACCTCCCTTTGAGATTTCCACCTAAACTAAACAGCAGCTTTTACTATTGTAGTTTTAAATTTGCAGAAGCAGCGGGACTCAGTGCGCTACAGCCCCAACAGGCTGAAGTTACCCCTTTATATCAAGTCAAAGAAACCCTCGATAATCTTATATTTCAAAGCTATCATGACCTGACTTGGGTTCATTAGCGTATAGGGAGGCATTAATCACATGAAGTAATGAAATGTAACAACTCCTTTGGTACTTTCTTATTATCTGGGTCTTTAATACGCAGTTTGACAAGAGCTAGACTGTGGCAGCTCTAACGGGATTTTTGTAGAGCCAGTGCTCGCTTGTGCACTAGGAGTGCCCCAAACCCAAAATGGCACAAGCCAAAAAGATGAAGAAGCAGTAAGGAATCACTAAGAGTTTATCATAAATGTTAAATGAAGTACATCTGCCAGTAAAAGCTTATTTTAAAAAGCAATGTGTATATTGCATTGATTTTAGCCACTAAGTGGGTAAAGCTTTAGAAGGAAAAAAAAAAAATCCCAACCCACCTGTACAAGACATTTTTTAAACCTGAACCTCTTGCTCTTTTAGACTTTCAAAACTCTTCGTGAAGGAGATATAATTCACAACTCAGGAAACTACTAATGCAATCTATGTTCCAGAGACAAAAATCAAAACTCCCTCCTGAGCTCTGTCAGTGCAGAAAAGCGGAGTTAAACATCAGCTGCTTTTATCTGAGTGCCTAAATTTAAAAATACTTAACCAGAATTATACCAACTATTACACGGTTTTAAAAAATGATACTTTGCATGCCAGGACCAGTCTAGGTTAATTTCTAAGCTGATCTTAAAAAAAAAAAAAAAGGATCAATAAAGGTGTAGGTGGAGAGGTTTAAAAAAGAACTACTGGAAATGGTGAGCCAAGATCTTTAGAACAACTTGTCTCCGCCTGAGGTACAGGCAGGCTGGTTTTCAGATCAGTCACCTACAACTGTGGTGTCATGAAGTGGAAAAATACCACCGAGAGTCATTTTTAGCAAAGAACACCAAGAGCTCCTCTCACATTCGCATCCAGTGAAACTACATTCCGGTTAGATTCATTGCCAAATTATAAATTCTTATTTGATTTATCAATCACAATTTTATATTGTTAATTCATATGTTCATTAGACAAATCTGTCCCTCCAAGGTAATCACTTAAGGTACTGCTGGCATGTGAACATGCACAAATGGGTAATTCTTAATGACCTTCCAAGCTGACATATTTTTGGCATCAGTTTTCTGTATCCTAATTTCAAGCTGCCTCTCTGGTGTTATTGTAGGGCTGACTTCACTCAAGAAGGAGGACTTGCAATTGGAGGTCGGTATTAAGATTGTTCCCATCAGATATCAGCGGAACAAGGAACAATTAAAATTATCTCCTTGGATGAAACCCCCGCATTTCTAGCTGGGGAGATTGGTAAGCAGTCCTCTATTTCAGCAGCCTTGGAAAGAGGAGAAAACATTCACATCATACAATTTGACCGGTTTTGTGACTTTTTCAGTATTTCCACAGAAAATAATTTTTGGCCTGCGGATGCTTGGTGCAAAAAAAAATATATTTCAGTAAATATGGGTCATCCAGGCTACTGTTCTGCCGGCTGGTCCACATGTTGCCCTCCCACAAGGCCAGGAAAATACCACAGATCTACCACAGGTTAGTGTGGTGCAGGTGTCACAGACCAATGTACATACAGCATAGCCCTCTATTGCAGATGTCCAACGGAGGAGCTCACACTCCGTATACCTGTAGATGGATGCATCACTGGCTGTGGTCGCCAGGTTTGCAGCATTACAGTGGCTTTAAACTCCCAGAAAATGCAGGAATGTCTTGCATATTCTCAGTTTGATAAGTGGAATTTGCCCAGCTGAATGACCACTATTCACAGCGATACCCAGACTCCTCCCAGCCCACGAGCTCTCTCCACGCAGGCATTATCCCCGCGGGGGCTGCATGGGGTCTCCAGCCCCAGCCTCACACTGTTACTGCCAGCGCCATGAGAAGGGGGAAAAAAAAAAAAAAGACAGTGTCTTAAACACAAGATTTCCAGGGGTGCCAGCGTTTTCATGGTGCTTCCCAGAGCAGATCCAGGCCAGGAAAGGGCAATTTCTGGCATTGCCCAGAGGCTAAAAGAGACAGGAGGAAGAAATATGAGGGGAAAAGCTGGAGTAGACACAGCACCGCCGTCCACTGAGATTTGGGAAGCAAACGGGAGGCTGGGAGGCAGGCTGGGAAGGGATTGAGATGGGACGATAGAAAAAAGCACCAGAGAAGAGCCTTTTCCCAGCTGGTGGCCACTGTGAAGGAGCTGCTGGGGCAAGTGGCAGTGTATTGCAGGGGAAGGTGGCAGGGGAAGGTGGCAGGGGCGGGCGGGCGACACGCGTCCCCTGCGCGTGGCAGGCAGCACCCAGCTGCCTCTGAAAAGTTGAGAAAAAGAGTTTGCATCCCTTCCTCAAAAGCACAGCTCGGGTTGAAAATCCAAATGTATGGACAAAATGTAAATGCATTGTGACAAGCTGTACGGAGAATCAAAACAAGGAACAAGGAGCGTATGTTTCTTTTAGAGAAATGTCCTTTATCTCGCAGGCAGAACGAAGCGTGTGGCATTCAAATGTTAAGATTTTTACACACTTTCATGAAATACTAAAGAGAAACCAAAAAAAAAACCAACAGAAAAAAAAAAAAACCAACAAGAAAATAACCCAAGTCCATGTCACTTCTCAGCTAGTTTGGTTATTGCTGCTCCAGAGTACTGTAACATATGCACTTTCCCTTTTGAAAATGTATCAAAGTTGTTATTTTGGGGGTGGGATAAACTCTTACCCATGCATATCTTATGTTTCGAAGCCAAGAATGCTTAAGAACCTGCTCTGGATCCGCACATCAGATGCATAAGTGATTAGTGACAAGTGACACAGAAACAGAGAATGTGCTGTGTTACGATGAATAATAAACATGCGCAATTTATGCAGGCAGAGCGAGCGGGGAGATGGCATCCTGCACTTTTTCCATATAAATAATGTGAATCTCTCGGCGATGGAGCCAGGCCGAGCGGGGAGTTTCTCCAGCCCGCCAGCCGCCCGAGCCGGCGGGGAGCAAAGCGGGGTGAGGAGGGGTCGCCCATGAACAGGGCTGCTTCTGGTTTCCTGTGGGTCGTTACAGAACGAACTAATGGCAATTAATTGTCGCTAAACTAGAATAAAGTCAGGAAGAAGTTTTACAGTGGGCAAAATTTTTCACTCTCTGGGAGAAAGGAGCTTTAGATAAATGAAAAAAAAAATTCACCAAAAATTATTCATATTGTTTTCCCCTTCCCGAGTCTCTGGAGAGCATCACTACGGTGCCTATTGTAAAAAAAAATTGCTTTGCAATAGGATTGGTGGCACCTATCTGAAAAAAAAAAAACAATAATAATTAATTTTTGAATGAACAAACTCAGTCTTTAGATTAACTTTCTCCAGGAAAGGTGAGTGCACGCTCCCGGGAGGCTGGTGGGGCTGAGGCTGAGCTGGCAGCAGGGCTTCCCGAAGGGCCATGGGTACCCGGTGGGCATCTTGCCACTCTTGCATTTTCCATTAGCAATACCACACGTAAACCCTCAAGAAAAAGCAAATGCCAAAGCCAGACAGACATTTGTCCTTAGCCCAGCTCTTGCGTTTTTCCTGCTGTGTGTGCCCGGCCATGCACAAACACCAGCGTTGCGGGGCGATGCACATGCGCCCCCTCCTCAGCCCCACATCCCTCAGCCTTGCGCTAGGCTGGGGGGAGAGTGCCGGGCTGGCCATGGGGGGGGGCTCCTGCCATATCCCCGCTTTGCCACCTGCTTTCCTATGCCCCATACTGCCATCCCACAAATGAGTCATCCTCCAGGAAAAAGAGAAAGAAATTAAAAAAAAAAAAAATTAAAAAATATCCCAAATGCACCTGCTACTTAACTCTGCACATTTTTTTCCTGCCTGTCCTGGCCTGCCAATTCCGAGCAAGCTTTTCTCTCTCTTTTTTACACTCTCTCTACACTTCCAGAAATGTACGCACTTGGATAAAAGTAGAACTGAGAGGGGAAAATGCATATTCTGTTAAATAAAAAAAAAAGTTGAAAAAAGTGTCTGAAAGATGGATGCGTAAAGAAATCAAACCCATACTTTAACTCCGGGTTTGAGTTATATAAACTGAACTGTGGTAATTACCAAGCTCCTCCAGATTAATAAACAATTACCATAGTAACTACACCATCGTATGAAACCTATGCTCATGAATTTTTAAAGCATAAATGGAAATAACACGCCGGTTGAAAAAGTCTCCTATTTATTTTGTTCTTGAAAGACGACGGAGACAGATCCATTAAAGGATCCCGTCAAGTTATTTCTTCCTCCGCTGGTTCCTGCAGCCACACTTCGGACAAGTGCTATATATTATGTACTAACTAGGAAAGTCCATTACGTGGCGCGGGGCCATGGGCTGGCGAGCGGCGGGGCTGGCCTCGCACCCTGCTCCCCCGGCAGCCCCTGGGCTCTCACACCTCATTTCCCCAGAGGGTTTTAGGCGACGTGAGGTTTTAGGCACCTCTTTCTTTGCCAAAATTTAAGGGGTTAGCTTGGCACAGCAAGTTGTCCCCATTTACCCAACAGGGTCTTTTTATTTTTTTATGGATAACGTGTGAGAAAAGATTTCAGGTTGATGTTGCATGACCACGCTCATAGAATGGTTTGGGTTGGAAAGACCTTAAAGATCATCTAGTTCTGACACCCATGGCAGGGACACTTTGCACTAGACCAGGTTGCGCAAAGCCCCGTCCAGCCTGGCCTTGAACACAGCAAAGGCATCTCCATCAAATATTTGGTAAGCAGACTACCGTGAGACAAAGCACACATCCCAGTCCAGCCTTCCACCGCAGGGTGTGACTAAGCCTTATTTCCAGCGTATCCACTAGCATCCCACCGGGCTGACCCTCCCGCAGGGCACATCACAGCTTATTTCCCACGAGTGGAAAAACCCATCGTAAGCTGCTCTTGTGACAGCCTCTTGCACCCGGGGGACATGGCGGGTGCCTGGGTCCAGCCACGGGGGAAGGGCTTTGCTGCAGCCCCTGCTCTGCACGGCCTGACCCCGCTGCGACGGGGGCAGTGAGGATGGGCAAACGCCGCGGGCAGAGCAGCACTAAACCAGGGGCGGACTCCTGTTACATGCGAGCCGGCCTTGTTGCCCCCTGGCTGCCCAGCAGGAAGCGTGTCTCGCTCTGGGGTTGCCTTCCCCCCGCCGAAGCCCACGCGGAGCAGCCCCTCAGCACTGCCCCGTGCTCCTCCTGCCAAAACCTGCCCTCCCTTGCTCGCACCAGGCATTGATGATTAAACTACGAGACGCACACAATGTCATTTAAACCAAAAGAAAGGCTTCCTCCTCCACCAATGTCAACTCTCGTATTTTACTATCACAGAGGAAAACTTGGTGTGAAAGCTGCACCCTTCTTTCGAAGCTTCAACCCAGCTGAGCCTGGCCTTACTGCACTTCACAGTTTGTAACAGGTAAAAAGAAACATATCAAAATGCCAAGTAACCAGATTATATATCAACCTGTTGATAATTCTGACAGGAAAGCTGAAATGCAGCACTGAGTTAAAAAATACTGTTCGGCATGTGCAGTAATAGTCTAAACCATGAGGTGAGACCTCTGCGCTTCAAGTTTGAGCCACTTACTGTTGATAATTTTGATGAGCTGAAATAATAACCCCCTTTTGCAAGAAAGTATTTCTTCAGACACTCTGAGAGTTAGGAAAGCCATTAAATCCTTGTGGATTGAAGGTAGAAAAATAAATTGTATGTATTTTAGACTTTGAATGATCTTCCTATAGCAATTTTCGGGAAAAAACCTATGAAGAATTCTGCAATTTTAATCTCCTCAGTAGCTTCCCATTACTAAACAAGCAGAACGCCACAGCACAAATGTGGATGTTACGTGTCATCTTGATCTGCTGCTTTTTTCTTTCATTAAAGCTTTAATGCAGCAATTATGGCTACGTTGCCCTATAAAAAAAGGAAAAGGCAGTTTACTTTAAAAAGTGAAATTGCATAGCCTACTATTTAATTATACACAAATGTAAATGGCCTATTTTTCCATAACTGGTTATTACAGCACTGTTTTACTTTCTGAGTTTTCACAATCTCTAAAACCTACAACGCTTCCTGCTATATAATTGTTTTGCTACATTATTGTTTTCATCTTATTTTTTCTTTTAATGCGAGTGCAGCGGGATAAATCTTGGTTTTAAGCCAGCCAGTACTTCATCTACTTAAGCTTTTATAGATGAAGATTGCTGTAATTATCAGAATACCCGCTTATTTCTGAAGTATTATCTTGGCAACCTGCTGGCATTTACAACCAATTAACAAGCTTTGCCCATTAGTTGCATAAGGGGTATCACAGAGTAAAGCCATTGTGTGCTAATTTTCTATTTTAGATAATCAGTTTGGCCATCCAAAATGGAAAGGGGAAGAAAAGAAAGGTTTGACACCCAGTGGCAGACATGTAAAAATGACTACATGCCTCCCAGAGACAAAGGTATCCAGCGACTGCATGATTGCTTCACTGTCGTCAGCACTGGGTTTTAAGTATTTATTCCCTTTGTCTCTTTTGGAAGAGAAAATAGAAAGTACAGCTTCGGCAAAGTAATCATGTCCTCTTTTTATTTTTTAAACAGACTGGCTTCTCCCTCTGTCCTCTCGGGCTTGTAATTTCACCAAATTGTACAAGTGTTAAACACGATTTCCAAGAAAAAAAAAAAAAAGAAGAAGAGAAAGCAAGTGAGAGAAAGAAACCTGGCCACCGGTGGAAATCACAGCTTTCCTCTCCTAATCACAGGGGGCCGAGCAGAGCCCTCGTGCCGAAGGCAGCCCCTCTTCCTCGCCTTGCCAGCACCACGTTTGGTTAAAGCCATGTGCCAGCTGGGGGTTTTAACCAGGCACCGCTATTAGCAAATGGGCTCCTGGCTGTCCTTTGGCTGCTGAGCTGTGTGCCAGCCCTGGCCTTCTCCTCCCTGCCCTGGAGGGTTTGGGGCAGGGCGACCTCCGTCATGACGCTAGCTCAAGGAGTCAGGCTGGGCACTTCTCTCTGGGGAGAGAGGAATAAAAAGCTGTGAGAGTTCAGGGGATTGTTTGAAGCTTTAACTTCTGGTTAAGGAACAGTTTCCTTACCTTGTTGCCTGGTGCACACTGGGGAAGATGCATCTCCATCCAGGTGCCCTGGGCAGAAAGATGCTCCTGCCTGTAGCCGCATCCCCAGGGCAGCCTCCAAAGTGCTCGGCCCCACCAGACCCACAAGCGCCCCAGCCTCTCTTCACTGCCTCGTCCACACAGCCTTTGGCTGGGTCTTGCCTCAAGCATGGGCACTGTACCCCAAAGCCAGCACAACAGGGACATGGACACATCTGCCCTTGCCCACCTACTGACCCCACACCACACCAGCCCTTGCCACCCCATCCCGACCAGCCCCAGGCACGAAGCCTGGTTCTCCCCCATCTCCTGCTGACCCCAGGCTGTGATCTTGGCCTTTCTCTGCGTCTCCATCCCATCCTGCCCGTGGCGGCCAGGACGACAAGGGCCCCCTCCACACCAAGGCTCATCCCGCGCTGCGCGGCAATGGGCAAAACGGAGCTCTGATCCGGCCCAGGGAGCCTCAAGGTAAATAACGACGATGAAATGATTATGCTGGAGGCAGCAGGGCTTGCCCATTTAATTGTGTATAAAATTAGATGTTAGACCTGGTATAGATGCCTGCATTTTGTAATAAGGATAGAAACTAATCAGTTTAAAGATGAGCGCAGTCCTTAAAGCATGGTTAGATCCCATTTACTCTGTTGAACAGAACGGGTGGATGGTTCCTGTTGTAAAATGGTTTTATAAAATGTAGTGAACTGTACAATGACATGTTTTATTTGCCTCCTGTGGTTTAGATTCATATTTTGCTTTAGCATAAGTTAAACAAAATTAAGACTATGATTATGCTAAGAGGATGCAGCCAGTAAAGTAAAGATAGAAAATGTTGAACTCCTCGAAGTCATAAAGAATTATCAACTGTGCAATTAGTAAAGACTGAACATATACACTGAAGTCTATTAAGTCATAAATGAATGAGAAAAATGTTGTGCTTGGCAATTCGATGTGTATATTTGTCTTAATTATTTTAAATTAATTGCTATTGGCTACAATCATTAGAAAATTTAAGATTTAAGTAAGGTACGGCATAAACCCCCTCCTATAAAATTAATCTAGTTATACAACCAAACTGGTTTTTGAATTGTCTAAGCTACTGAAAAGGAAGAAGTAAGACGGGCTGATGAGCAGAGCGCTGGGGATGGCTCTGAGCTCCTCGCAGCCTGTCTCCTGCGATGCTGCCCCAGGCTTGAGCGCACCGAAACCCGTCTGCTGCCGGCAGGGAGCACAGGTCCCCCAAGCAGCCCTCTCTCCTGCCAGCTCCAGCAGCAGGAGAGCTCACAGATGTCCCCTTTTTGGGCACCTCTGGACAGTTTCCCCCCCAGATCTGGCCTGGCCGGGTGGCTGCTGGTAGCCCCCGCAGCAGGGCAGCACATCACCATCAGCCCAGGCACCACCAGCAGAAGGCTGTTGATATTTCTCGTTCGCATGGTCACGCAAAGATTATTGTTGAAATGCAATAAAAAAAAAAAAAAAGAAAGAAAAAAAAGAAAAAAAAAGTGGATTTCTCCCAGTCCTTCACTCCCGAAGGACCCTTGAGAGATGAAGCTTATCCCAAGCGAAAGGAAAATATTTTTATGAGTGGCTCTCATATGATACAAGTACCATACCGGTGTAGCAGCTAAGCAGTGTAGAGCCAGCTAAGGCCCATTGTGTGCCCGGTTTCTGTGGGTGGCAGGGAGCAATGCCCCGCAGGGATGCCCCTGTGTCCCGCTGGAGAAGTCCACCCCGGCTGCCCGCAGGGCACCACGGCACAGCTCCTGGCACCAAAGGGCCAGCGGGCACCACACCAGGGCGCCAGTGGGACAACCCCACTGCCTGTTGTGACAGTCGCCTCAGGGTGCTCTCAAGATGCTATGAGTAGCCACGGGTAGGAACTGAATGAGGCAACGGGTATTGTCCAAAAATAAGCATTTCAGGAAATGCTTATTTCCTGAAAAGTAGGAAATGTTTATGTCCTGAAAAAGATCAGCGTGCTTTTTTTCTGATGTTTTGTAAATTAAAAGTTTCCATTTCCTGTTCTGAAATGTGATTTGGAGACCAGTTGTAGTCACATTTCATTTCCTTTTCAGAATAAAGATGGTGAAAACTATTAAGAGAGGTATCAGAAGGTATGACCCTTTTTCCTGGGTTTCCATTTTGCTGATAAGAAACCTGTATTTTAGGGAAGTTCCTTTCAGTGTCTCAGGTGGGCCACCAAACTGAAAAAGCAGCTATTTGCCCAGTTCTAATTAATCCATTGTGAGCCAAGATTAGTGTGTCCCGATAGCCTTACCAAGAAGACGACAGAGGCAACAAGAAAACCCGTGAGCAGAGAAATTCTCATCAGGGAAACAAAACAGTACAGAAATCCGCATTGTATGTTCTGCGCCTGCAAGGGAGGAGACACCTTCCTCCAGGACTCTGATCTCCATCATTAATATTATTATTAAATATTTACATACCACCCCAAGTTTGCATGACACTTTGCGGAGATAAAAGATGCTCTCTCTGCACTGAAGATCTTACAGCCTACATCAGACAAACAAAGAAAGCAAAGTTAGCAGAAAGAAGACATGATGAAGATTAAGAAACGGATCTAATGCTGCTGACCCAAAAGCATTTTTAAATGTTAACAGAGCATGGGACTAGGGCTGAGGGAAGCTAGTGGCATCAGGGCATTTTACTTTTCGCAGCCAGTTGACCACCTTCCAAACTCACAGTGGTCATGTGGACCTACTTTCCCACAGCTTTGACCCAAACAAAGGAAACAGTGGCATCCTGTAACTCCCAGAAAAATACTTTTTTTGTCTGACTTGTCTAAGGAAAAGAGAAGTTGGGCTGCCACTGTTCAGCCTTGTGTTTTCCCAGGCTGTACAAGTAGGAGAAAGACCAGCACACTGGCAATTGAGACGAAAATAGAAATAAGAGTTGCTCAGTCCTTCAGCTTGGGTTTCTTCCATTTTACTTCGTTCCCTCACTTCACTTTCATTTCTGACAGTGCAACTAGAGACCCCCGATGAATTCAGCCTTCCCTGTCAGACACACATGGCTGGGGTGGCTCTGGCCTTCAGCTGTGGGGGGAAGAGCCACAGCAGCAGGAAAACAAAGCAGTGAAGGTGGAAAAATTGGAATATTCAGCACAACTCTACCTGCCTGGGTGGCGGGGCATACGCCTATCCAGCAAAGTACAGGGAATACACCTCTGCAGAAATGATGCTAAAAGCCCCTCTTGTGGAGGATAACTCTCTTCCTATACAGTCTGTAAAATAATTTAACATATTTTAATGTAGACATTGTTAACATCTTAGATAGCCAAGCCCAGCGTTATGCTGCCTTTTCCCCAGGCGTGGAGGGGAGCCGGCAGCCCCAGCAGGAGCCAAGCCTGTTCTGCAGCTCTCTCCCCTGCACTGCCACAGGGCTCATCCCCAAAACCCCTGGGGTCTGGGGGGGACTGCGGAGGAGGCAGCACCAAAGGCAAGGCCACCGGGCTTGGGGACACCAAGGGGGAGACAAAGAGGGGATGTGCCGTCGCCTCCCCTGGAGGGGCCCTGGGGGAAATGACCCTTTTCTGGGTCCCCACCATCCACTTATTTTCTTTCACAAACTTGGTGATCAAGAAAAAGAGTATTTATGCTTTTTAAATTTTTAAAAGTAATCCTAGCCTAATCAATGACGATGAGAGATTTCCCCAGGTTTCCTAGAAGAAATACGTTTGTAGCTGGACCTGAGGACCTGTGCAGAGAGAAGCAGCAGCACTCATCATATCGCCTGAGACAACAATGGGTATGCAGGACAGATGAAGCGTCTAAGGCATATAGCAATATATAGATTGCAGACACACGGATGCACACAGGTGTGCACACACACACATACATACATGCACACACACACACACGCTCCTAGCAATTCAGTTAGATTAATTTGCTTTAGCTATTCTATTCTTTTACTGTAGTCCTTGTATAGTACTTAAAGAATCAGGTTAAGCATTCTGCATTAGATACACAAACAATACTTCTTTACCTCCACATGGGTGTTGTGAGACTTTAATTAATGTTTGTAAAGTGCTTTCAGATCTCCAGAAGAAAGGCACTATAGAAGTGTGAAGTTTGATTATTTCACAGCGTACAAAAGTAGAGGTGAAAAGAAATATTATCCTGCTTACACATAAAACTACTGATCTCAACTCCTGCATTTAAAAAAACAAGATGTTAAGAAAGAAAAGAATTCTGACCATGAACCTACTTCAGGCTTCCCCTTTGCCTTTTTCATCTGATTTCTGGTTGAGTGAAATAATAAACTATTGTATTGCTGTAAACTCTTTGTAAGTAGATTTGACTAAGACAACAGAGTTCAGTGCCAGCAGCTACTCTGATCATTCTTTTAAATGGAAATTTACCGTCTGCTGCATCACATGGAAAAAATATAGAACTATTTTTCACAGCTTGTTCACTGAACAGATTATTGGAGGGAAGAAAAAATAAAAAGGCTTCATTTTCTACAGATCCCAAATCTCAGCGTAGAAAGTCTTGGCAATTTCCTTTTGAGAGGAGACAGATTTCACTTTCACATTGATTTAACAATGAGAAGTGCGTCCAAAATGAGGGTCTGATTCTGAACATTTAAATGGTTAGCCATGGTTGATTCAATAGCTTATCTATGGGAGCAAAATTACTCACATCCATAAATCTATGTAGGATCTGGTCCTAATATAGAACCAGTTCTTGATGTCATAAAATCTTTTTTAACAGCATCTTGTGTTACATTTAATTTATTTCATATGGCCTCATAAAATAAGATAAAAGCTTGTAAGTCTAAAAGTCATATAAAGAGGATGGAAAAAAAAAAAGTACTATCATGTATTTGTGTTTATTAAGCATTATCTTCATGCAACTTATAGAGTTTTAACTCCATAATTTCCAAATTTTTTCTAATCCTAATAGCAGTCAGCGAGGGCTGCCAGTGCGTAATATAAACAGATTACAACACACATGCTTTTTGGAGAAAAAAGTCTTTCCCAAAGCTCTCTCCCAGACAGGTCCTGCCTTTCAGCTCGTGCTAACAGCACAGAAGCTTACCAGCTCACCTCTTACCTCTCGCCTGGGCAGGGTGCGGGCAGGCAGTACCCCTGCCCTGCCTGGCGCCCGGGCAGTGCAGCTGTAGGATCCAACCTTCAAATTTAGCCCAGGAAGCTCCAAGGTGCCAGGCACAAGAAACACGGGCTTGTGTCAAACACAGTTTAATCTGATGGTGGCCTAAAGAGTGCACAAGCAACTCTCCAGTTCATCTATTCTTCAATATAGAGAAACGCTCCAAACAGAAAAGTCTGTAGCAGAAAAACATCTTCAGAGCCAAAGGCGGCCTCACCCATCTTTAAATGGAGGTTGCGGAGTGCATCCCCTCCACCACTGAAAGCACACTTTCTGCTTAGGCCCCAGAGGGGAAGGAAAGGACTGCAGCCAAGTACCCCAGGATTTAGGCTGAGCTCACCTGCAGCCCGCAGGACATGGCCAGCAGGTCCCAGAAGGCATGCATGGTAGCCTCTGGGGTGTGAGAAGGAAAGTAGGTCCATGGGTGTAGCTTGGCACCCACAAATTCCCCACAGAAAAGGGTCTCCTTTTCCAATCTTTGAGGGACAACACTTCTGGATGCTGGGAGGTAAGCCGATTCAGGGACGCAAGTCAGGAGGCAAATCTTGGTCTGCCTTTAGGACTCCCAAAGGTGTGTGTTTCTGGGTGGGGGTTGCTCCTCCAAGGTCGGCCATGGGGCAACCAAATGCCAAATGGGGCAACTTCCTATTCATAGCATGGGTCCTTTACTTGTGCAAGCGTATCATAAAAATAATTATAAAAGTGCCTTCAGCATATCAGAGCTTGTCAGTGACTTCAGATGGCCACTGGTACAAGTACTTGTTTGCCAACAAGAAAAAAAAAATATAAAAAAAATCCAGTGCCCTGGTTCTGATGCCCAGGAGTGGGCATCATAACAAGCTAAGTTAAAAAAAAAACAACAACAACAACAAAAAAAAACAACAACCCAAACCGAACAACAACAGTTGCCCTATTTTTCAACTAACGTTCCTTTAGTTCAACAATGATAACCATTACTGTAAGAACATGATGAGGTCTTACCTGATGCTGCTGCTATTAAAATGGTTTCACTGCCAGAAGGCCATCACAGACCAGCCCCGTTTTAGGTACCAGCAGCAGAACCATTGCCTTACCTCCAGGAAGCACAAGCCAGAGGCAAACCCAGGGGTAACGCGGTAAGCAAACACTGCGCTTCCAACATAAGTCCTGGAAAAGAAAAGTTACTTTTGATGAAGTAAAAGGATTCCTGAGGACAACTTTCTGTAAAGATAAACTTTAACCACAATCTGACACAACAGTCAATAAATAGCTTCAAGATAATCGCACGTACCTCTTTGGTAGGCAGTGGTCTAACCCAGGCAGAGATGCTTTTAGAACATGGCTGTTCTCACCAGCCCTTGATATTTTTCTTGCGATCCAGGCAACATCCACATTGAAAAACCTACGCCACAGCTGTCAGGGCTTCTCTCCAGCAGATAATTAAATTCCAACTCTATTGCCATTGTGACAAGTGAGCTCAAGTTTAGTGATACCATCCCTGCCAACCGAACAAGAATGAGTGCCATCAGCTGCATAGTCGTTAATCGCTTCGCTGAAAGAAGAGGCGCCTGCAGTACTTACCAGCATCCTCCCAGGGTAGGTGTTCAGCCTCCAGGAGATATCTGACAATAACATGAGTACGTCTCAAGGGATGATTGCGTTTGGATCAGTGTGCTTACGCAGGGAGGCCTGGCAAAAGTGGAGAAAGTCAACAAGTTTAAAGGACTTTCAAGATCTCTTCCAAACCAGAGAAAGGCAGAGTTTAGCTTGGGCGGTCGCAGGGTAGGGCTTTGCGAAATGCAAAAGATGAAGCCATTGGTGTTTCCTCCTATGGATTGCTCTCTCAAGTTGCTCTTCTAGGTAAAGAGTTTATTTTTTTCCTCTCCATTTGACTACAACATGCACATCCCATATTTTTGCATATATGTTTATTTTCCTTAGAACATAGCTTTTAAACTGAGTTTATCCATCAAAAATTAGACTGCACATTAGCTAGGACCTATTTAACACCCTAATAAATGCTTTTTCATAGCTATCTTGCTTCATATGTAAATCTGTTATTTCTATGGTAGTTATTGAACTAATCCAATTTTAAGTACAGCTAGAGGAAAAATGTAATTTTTTTCTCACAAGACAAGGACACTGGTTCACCGCTAGCATTCCAGGGAGACTCCCCCAGATAATAAAGAGGTACCAGGTCTCACGCTTAAGAACTGCACAAGCCGTATCTGTTCCCTTGCTTTGCCCATTGCTCAAGCATTTGAAGCTAGCTTTCCCCTGCAGTAGTAGCTCCATGGAGGCCTCCGCAGAGACCGCAGTTGCAGAGGTGAACATCTGCCTCCGACATGCTGTGCCAGCTGAAGGACAGCTCAGACCTCACACAGCCTTCAAGCCCTCACCCGGTACACAGGAGGAGGTTATATATGGCCTCCAGGAAGCACTCCAGGAGCCTCCTGCTAAGCCAACGGCCAGAAAATGCAGCGCGTTTGAGCAGGAAATTAAACCTGACTCTCCCATCGCCTCAACAAATGGCTCAACCAGCCTGCTATAAAGTCAGTCTCTTGGAAGTCTCTCCATCCCCCCTGAAAATCAAACACCAGCACACACTTTCTGAATCAAACGCGGCTGCCCCAGTCCGTGGGACGTCAGCATCGGCAGCTGGGTGGGGAGGTCTGAGGCTTGACAGCACCTAAATGCTGGGTGTAGAGACTTAGAATTGTGGCTAAATAGGCTGGCCCCTTTCTAGATCTCATCCTAGGCTCCCAAAGGCTGAGTTTATTCATCACCCTGTGTGCTTTGCTTGCAGCATTGGCTTCCCTGCTTGTCAACACGCCGATTTCTGAATTCTCAGTGCAGAGGAAGCCTTTCATGGTTTGGCATTCTCTTACATGTTTATGCTTCTCAAGATATATTCTCTAGCCAAGTCTTTAAGTTCTTACATTAGTCCCCAAGCCCAGACATCAATCTGTTGCTGATCAGGTCTTTTCACATCATGCTGCTTTTATCTGGAATGCTGTTTTTGATGCTTCCAGGGAAGCTCTGGCTGATGTTTTCAAGAATGTGGTTAATTTTTTTTTTCTCCTTTTTGTTTAAAATGACACTTGAGCACAGCTATTTCTTTTAACCTTTTGCTTTTACTGTAAGACTTTAGCAAGAAATTTGCCTTATAAATGCTATTATACTGGGGAGGTCCTGATTTGCATCTTTGTCCTTGGACAGTGTAGAGGCAGCACAGGGGTCCACAAACAGAGAGAGATTGATTTTTTTTCCCTTTTATAGTCTACAATAAAAAGTTTCTTTAAAGAGGAAGAAAAGAGAGGCACATGCTTAATATTGAAGAAAAGCCTGCTTGTGCTTGATGATACATTGGAGAAACAGTTCAAGAACACTTCATCCTCCTGCAACTATTTCCCGCACTTCTGCCAAGGTTAGGGAAACCTTGGGTTAGCTGCCGTCTGAATACCGCAGGCTGGTATCAGTCTGAACAAGTTCAGCTGACTGCTTAGAAGATTTTCGTCTTTATTCGTCCTCCTGTTGTCTCCCCACTTTGGCAAATAGAAATCACCTTCATCTTTGGGGGAGGCCTCAGCCTGAAAGCACCCAACAAAGAGTATTCCCTGAGAGATGCTCACTGGGGGGGTCAAGGTTCTCCCATTGAGTCCCCCAACTCAGCTGTGCTGGGGATCAGCCAGCTGTCACGAAAACAAGACTCTGTAGATGAGCGTGGTCTGGGACCAGGTGGGCCAGAAAACACAACAGCATAGTCTGATAAATGACTGAAAAATTAGACCAACAACAAAAAAAAAAAAACCTGCAAGAAAGATCCACACACACTCTTACACATGTAAACTCCCATTTTTCACACCAGCAAAGAGGATGCAGTCTGCCCACCCCCGCTCCCTTCGGGCTGCCCCTTACACCATGAACAAGGAACCAGCCCGTTCATTGTCCTTTTTGGACTGCTTCAGGTCTAAGGTCTACGTCAATCAGGGGACTGAAAACAGTATTTTTTGTCTTATGTACTGAATGATCAACCAGAGCCAAAAACTGAAGCATTAGCTTAAATTTAAACTTTTTTTATTTTAAACAAATCTGGCTGGAGCGCCTCACGCAGAAAGGCTTGGGTCAGACCATTACATCATGGAGTAAAGGCTTAAATGGGCTTTGCCAGAGTTATAACTGTTCTTATCACCATGGAGCTGCCCCAGCATTTGTGCGGAGACAACAATACTCTCCTGAACTCGTTCTGTGTACCTTATAGTGAGAGCCACCTGGGTAAACCTGACCTGATGGTTCATGGAAAATAAGACAAAAACACGGCAAATTCCTGCTCTAATGACTGTCTTCTTTGTAATAAGAATCCCACTGATCGCTGCTTTCTCTCATAGGACCATGGTCTGGGCCTAATTGTAAGAGGTGCAGTCATTTAGAGATGGGAAATGGAGAATGCAGGGATGGGGAAGAGATTGAGCGCTTCAGCAGATAAAGGAGAGCAACTCCTTCTTCTGTATGCTCCCTTGGGGAAACTGCTGAAGACACATTACCATGGCTACCTACCTCGCAGACAACTCTCTTTTCAGATATTTTGTGGCAGCAGAAGGGACACCAGTAAGTCTTTCTTCTCTCTCCCATGAGGAGATGCCAGCAGTTGTTCTCCCTGGCCAGCCAGCCTCCTCCCTCGATGCCTGCACCCACCAACCTCTTCAACATCCTCTGTGGATCTGGGGCTCGGCACCAGGGTTCCCTGGCTCTGCTCCCTGGGAGCTGTTCTCCACTGCTCTGGCCAAACCCTGGAGATGAGCTACCAAAAACCCCACCACAGCCTTGGGGAGCTGTCAGGGAAAGGGCCTGGGCCCTGCTGCACTGGGGAAAAGCTTGGAGGCGGGAAACAGCGGGCAAAGGACCAGAGGAACGGGGAAGAGCCCAGGTTTATTGGGGAGGAGGTGTCCAGAGGAAGCGGGGTGCACTTTGTGATTATTAACTCTATTTTATGATACCTCTTTTTTTTCTTTCTGAGCAGCTATGGTTAGAAATACCCTAACTGGCAGTAGTGAAGTTAATGACTAGTAACTGGCAGCTACACGGGCAGCTGGCCAGGATGGTGAAGGGCACAGAGAGCCGAGGAGCCATGGCGGTTCTCCTCACCCAGCCTACCACAGGGTGCACGCCATGCCGTGAGGCAAGTGGCTTTGCCCAAACGCCCCCTTCGCAGGGCAACGGCAGGGCCAAAACAGGGACTGGCCGCCAACAGTTGCAGTCGCCCCATGGCCCCATCCTGGGACTCCCCACCCCAACAGCGGCGCTGGGTTCCTCACAACGCTGCTGAACTCCTCAGCAAACAGGGCTGACAAATCCCCCCTGCGTCCCCCAAAGGCGGCAGGGCGGGAGGCAGGCGGAGAGCCAGAGCCCGAGCCCGAGCCCCGCCACACGCCACCCCGGGGCTGCCCGGCAGCCCCAGCCCGGCCGCACTCACACGCCACACCACGAGCCCGGCGACTTCATTAAACACATATGCATTTAAGGATTACTCTAACGTTGTTCGTTTCTAGGTCAATTATTGACTCGAATCATGTTAAAGTTTAACATAAATATGCTACTATATCACCTGTACCTATATTACGATAATTATATGGTTACAAAATTCTTTTAAAATAGTAGGGAAACTAGCTACTACCGGAAAATAAAGGCTCACAGACTGCTCTGAAGCCCGTGCAAAGAAATACAAAGATTCCAATTACCTTCACATCAGCTTCACAAGGAAAAATCAATTTAGATTATTAAACACACCCACAAATTAATTACTCTCCAGTTAAAATCTTTCCTTCCTAAAAATGTTTTCTCTAGCCTTATCAGAGAGAAAAGAAGGGTAGAGGGTGAGCAGAGAAAGTAAAGGCACTGTATCATAAGCAGCCTGTAAAGCTACAAACAACACGAGAATAATCTTTTTTAAAAAAAAAAAAAAAAAAAAAAAAAAAAAAACAAAACACCACTGCTAACTTTTTCACATTTTAGCAAACTTTTCAATTAGGATTTCTTCCTGGCTATTTAAATATGCTTAAAGTAATGATTTTCTGTAATTTGTCTTTTTCCTTTGGAAACATACCGTGCTATTGTCAGCTTTAAAAAAGAAGCAATTTTCTGACTTTAGAGATTGAGCAGGTCATGGAAAAATTACTACTGTGGGAACCTATAATTAAATAGAAAATGCAGCTGCACTTATGAAAAACTAAAATTAAGTTTATTCTATTAATACTTGATTCTAGAATGGTATTTGACTCTTCGGACACAGGTCTTAGCTGAAACTGTACCTTGCCTGCAGAACATCACAAGCTGCACATCTACTTGCAAAAGCAGGCATGATATAATCTGTACAAACACAATGCCAATTATTTGCTGTTCATCTAAATTAGATTCAGTATAGCATGATAGTCACCTACACATCTAGTCCCTTTTTTCCTCTTTTCCTAGTACTGGCACTTCATTTTGGGGTGGATTTTTTTTTTTTAAGGAACTCAATTAAAATAAATCTATGTAAAATCAGTAATGTTTATTATAAATTTGACTAGAAAAGAGAGGTACAGAAAGGGACTTTTGAACAAAATTATGTGGTACATCTGAATTGAATAAAGATCTCTTCCCAGCATTTGACTAGTTGTGAAATGGAGACAAGACTGTACACAATACTATGATACAAAACCAGGCTTCGTGTATATATAAAGAAGATTTATCATAGTTCCTGAATGAATGTTTACAGAGTACCAGATACAATTTTTGAATTAAATTCTAAATTAAAATCTTGAAAGGATATTTTTGTGACTCACAATATTTTAAAACACCTAAAATATACAAGATTAACAAAAGCCTCACTGAGAAAATAAGGTACAGATTTGTTTACTAGCAATTCATGAGGCTTGTTCTGATGTCTGAAGATAAAAAAATACTTGCACAGAAATCTTAAAAGAACTATATAAAATTAAAAGAAGGACAAATCAGCCTAAAATAACAATATTAATTTTATTTAATAATAGTAATAAAAATAGCATTTTTTTTAATAATTGCATTTAGGATGACCACGTCTCATAATTTTCTAGGGTAATAGTAGGTTAGATTCCACAACCTGTCCTTATTGCATGATATTACAGAAATTACTAAATACAAATGTTCTTTTATATACTATGCAATGATTTGTAAAACTGTATTTCCTTTAAACCACTAATTCACTAAGTTTGGGGGTTGTTTTTTTTCTTTTAATAAATAGGAAGGAAATTTTCCATCTTCTTTTCATCAATCATCTTCACATATCCAGCTTTCTGTGCTATTATAAAGAATATAACTAAACCCATGCAGTTTATATAAATGTCTATATCCTATTTATAACATATAGGACGCTGAAATCCTTTCTTTATGTGCAAACTCAACTTCACTATTTTTAATACACTTATGTATTATATCTAATACAGCTATCCAGAACTACTGTGAGAATGAAAACAGCATATCAGAAATGGTAAAAGATTTGTGAAGAAACATTATACACAACCTGGGAAAGATTTTTTTTTTTCCCTTTCAGAAACGACTTGTGAGAGACAGTGTCGTCGCAGAGAAAACCCACAAAACCTGTATTATCACGTACACTGCTTGAGTAAGACACCCAGAAGTGATCCTAAAAACCAGCAATATAATTATTTCGATTTCACATCTACGGCTTGCTTTTTCTCGGCTGCCTGTTTGGTCAGTGGCATGGGTGGGGTTTTTTTGCTTCATGCCGTGGAGCTGGATTTCTATTTTCCAGCTGCATATATTCCACGGAGGGAAGGAAAACTGATCCATGAAGTTCCTATTTGCATAAAGCACAGAAACATCTGTCACAAGATTCTTGTCAGTGGATTGAAGCATCAGGAGATACTGCCGTTGATCATCTGCCCTTAATAGTATTGAATTCTTTTTCTGTCAATAGGAGAGTGAGGGTATTTAAGGAGGCAGAGAAAAGAGAGAATTTGATCAGAGAAGACATATTCTTACTATTACTCGAAATGAGGGATCAGTTACGTGATGCTGTCTTACACAAACACTCACAAATGAGCTCTGCCCCAAGATCAGCAAATGCCCTGTTCCATCTGATATCAGTTCTTTGCATATACAGATCTTATAAAGGAATACGATGATTTAATCAGCATCCTGAAGTTGCCTACAATGCACAGTAGCTTTTTTTGTTAAACTTTACACAATGAATGATCCGTGGTAGCAGGGCTAACATTAGAAAGTGCTCAATCTGCAGTGCTGTTTTGAGTTGTGATTTCAGTTTAGGGAAGAAAGTAAAAAATCTCGAGGAAGACTCATCTGTGTCTCAGATCAGGAAAATTTTCATTCTGTTTCTGTATGTATATATAATGTATGTCTACAATGATAAGTATCAGGTGGAGCAGCCAATTAGTTCATACAGAATACATAAATAGAATAGAAACTCCGAAATATAATAGCAAGTATTTAAAAAACATAATCACTATGTTAGGTCAAGTGTTATTTCTAAAATCACTAAAAGTACTTTTGGTAATATACGAGATTCATATTTCTGCATTAGATTTTGCCTTTTTTTATTACAGACTATTTTTAAAATTTGCTAGCTCTGTTGATATAATTGTACAAACAGATTTTAGGCTGGCCTCCTCTCTCACACCACTGAGAGTCAGAAATCAGACTAACCTACGGTATGCAGTGCAAACAAAGTGCTCTTCTCAGCTCGTGTGTTTTGTGGAGTTTAACAGCCAAACTGAGAGGAAAATAAAGTTTCTTCACATTTACTGTCTACTTACGTCAGAAGTAGCGTGAAGGTGATCGATACAGCACTATCCTGTTTTCTGCCAACAGTTCCAAGATAGCCGGCTTCCTAAGCTAGGTCAGCAGAGATTAATATCACATTAGTAACATCTCATTCATCATTGTCATTGTAAAACAAAAAGGCTTTAAACATTTCTTATTCATAGCTGATCTCTGTAAGATGCATGCATGGTGGTTTTTTTTCCTTCGCTCCTTCACAGATTCCCAGATACCTCGATTCAACTGTAAATGTCTGGGTGCAGGAAATACCTGCTCCGGAGTGCAGCACAACAGGGCCACGAGTCCAGCCAGGGTCACCATATATTGTGAAACAAACAATTGTAAAAATAATACAAAAAAAATTGCAGCGGGAATGATCTTTGCTCCCATACACATATTTGTATAAAAAGTTTCTCTGGCAGTGGTTCACCAGCAGGCAGTAATCAGCTAAGATACTTCTTTGTAATTTTTCTGTTTCATAAATAATACAGGAGTTTACTAACAGGAAGTTTGTGGGAAGCAACAGTAAACAGTCTAGCAATCCATCTGTTATTGCGGAATGCAAGAAAGCTGAATCAGGTTCTCTGCAAGTGGACTATTTTCGTTGTTTGTGCTAGCAAAGATGTGTGGGAAATGGGCATTTAGAGTCATTATTAACATGAACTCTCGCAGACCTTCTTTCTCCCTCGTCTTGCGGAAAGGGATGTCTGGGTGCGATTTCAGCAAGAAGCTCGAGTGCCTCGGCAGCAATAAACCTGAGAAAAACAGACAAGTCAGTTGTACCAAATGTGAAATATTCAGGTGACAGTTACAAAGAGACTTTTGCTTCCTCGAAATCAATCTCAGAAAGAATGACTTCTAAATTAAAACACACACAAACTCTTGTTAGCACCCTCCTCGGCGTCAAGATATTTATCAGGAAGAAATTGAAGGGTTGGAGGGACCTGGAGTGGGAGGAAAGGAAATGAGGAAAATTAAGGTAACGATGGAGGTTGTACTGACAGGCTTTCTGTGCCAGCACAAGTAAAGAGTCAAGCAAGGGTGAAAAAAAAGCTAGTATCTTTCCCGAAGACAGGCTGTTCTGCTGGCATTCATCCACCCTTGATATGTTGCTTATGAATAGAAGGCTAGAAAGAGAGCGGAGGCAGGCGTGTAAATTAGTCACTACTACTACAAAAGCAAGGCTTCTTTGCCAGCGGCAACACGGTGTCTCACCTCAAAGATTAATTTGTAGCACTGAAAGTGTGCGTCCAAGACAAAAAGTTGTGCTGTCAAATAAATGAGAGTCAGAAGCCTAAGTATAAGATTATATCCTGTGCTAACTAGGAATAATTTCATTTTAACAAGATAACAAATACAGCTTATTCACAACACATCTGAATATTACACATAGCACTTGGTTTAGAAGAGACAATGAATACACAGACAACCTCTGTCCAAAACAGAACCTACTAAAACGATGTAGGAAGTTGTCAAGAAACAAAAACGTCAAATTACTGTGCACGGTATCAGCTAAAATTGTGCATTTAATAAACTGGGGGCAGTAGCGCAAAACTGCCCTGCAGTAAGAACAGTTTTCAGCAGGATACTCTTAATGTCAGAGTTTTAATCTTCAGAAAGTCTTTGCGACGGCAACCTAGTGTGTTTTGTATGCAGCCGAAACCTTGCCCGTTGGCAGCCTGATGACGATGCTGACACACGCCGGGCCACAGCGGTAGTGGGTTTGCTGGGGCCGGGGGGGG
>VYZM01013940.1:148004-164219 GCA_013398915.1 Dromas ardeola | reverse complement strand
TGGACACGGAGAAGGTGATCCTTAATACTGATCAGCTTGTTCACTTCTGTTTGGTTTCTACCAGAAGGTTGTGATGGGCACTTACATCTGTTCCCTAAAGGCTTTTGTGAGTGCGGTCTTTCTTTGACGATGAGGTTTTACATCTCTCACTCTAGTTCTCTCACAGGTGAACATCCTTGAAGGAACAATAAAGCAAAGTATTTGGGCTTTAGTACTTGCAATACAAGAGGAGGCAGATTCGAGGAAATAAATAATGAGCCCCTCCTCCCTATATCACACACACTAACAGTGCAGTGTTAGAGTATTTGAAAGATATGGGACATTTGGAGTTAAGATTATTTGGAGGATACAGGACCCCTCGACTTCCTAGGAGCAGTTAAAACTCTTGTCTCCCACCTCCCAGGGAGAGCTTGAACCACTCCAAGGTATACTTGAGTGCTGTTCTTAGTCTCTCCTATTAGAGTAAGTCCCACTTTACACGAAATATCCATCAGGGTAAAGAGAGAAAAAACAGGCAAGACAGCTAAATTCCTATCCTTTACCCACCAAAAGGTTTCGTATGCAATGTTAAGCATCATGAAGAAGTGTACTTGAAAGAAATCCACTCTGGAGTAACACATACAATAGTGGTTAGTGAACTTTATTGTGAGATACGGGTTCAAATCCCTTTGAATTGCAAGATAACTGAATCTCAGTTTCTCAGATCTTCAAAAATTCCAGTCCAGAATGGCTGAGTAGGGAGAAGTAAGCAAAAAGTAATTTTTCTGTCTGGCTGTTTAGTAAATAACGTATGTCACTTCTTCATGCTTTTACCACAAATTTGCAAAGATATAGTTGTCAAACCTTGTCTTTTTCTTTTGGACTCAATGTTTTTGTGAGTTTAGGATTAAATTTGCTGATAGTTTTGACAACTGAAATAAAACCCAAAAATATTTGTCCTGATTTCATTTATAGTTTAAAAAAGAGAGCATGAAAGGATTAGATATCTCAAGTTTTATTTCTACAAAAATATGTACGAAGGCAAGGATACCAAACATATGCATTCCAGAAGACTCTCACCTTGACTCCCTCCCCAGCTCTCCTTGCATCTCTGAAGCACCGAGGCTCTTCTTCCTTTGCTGCCTCACAGTTTGGGACCCATTTCACCAACCGTCTTTGCCAGGAAGACATACTGACACACTCCAGCACCCACAAGCATATTTATCTTGGCCCTAGACTGCTTCACTTTTCTGACAGAGCTAAAAGAGTAAGTTTCCAGCCCGTCACAGCACTGGAGTGCAGAAGACGTGGAAGTTAGATCTCATTCCTGCTCCTCAGCTCACAGTTCTGCTATAGGACTGAGGCAGAAACAGCCTCAGAGTGAGCTTAGAATGAAGCAAGCAGGCTCCAGGGATCCCGTAATTTCACCTTTTGTAATTAAAGCCTGCCCCACCTATTAACCCCGATCTAGATAGATAGACTTCACAAGAAACAACTGTGTGCTGTGCAATATGCATCGTTGAAGAGCGGATGCCAGAAGAAAGACTTCCAGAATATATTTTTTTAGTGTGTGAATATTTCCTCTTTCATCAATCAAACTATTATATTTTACAGCTTGTTTTTCCTTTGCAGAGTGCTCTCTGCAAGGCACCAAAGAGAAGGCTCCTCATGCTGGGTTGAAATTCAACCTTAGTATGGCAGGAGACAACAGTATTTGTCATCACGATGATCCAGATAAAATCCAGATTACTTTCCAGAATTCCTTTGTCCTCCCTGGCTGGGGGCGGGCTGGGCAGGGAAGGGTTTCACACCCAGATCCCACCACCATGCGCTGATATATTGGCCAGCTGGCAAGGAGTATATAATAACCATCTGGGTACTGCTACCTCTCAGCTCAGGGAGAAATCAGTGAAACAACTTCAGACACCCTTCTGCCCTCTGACAGCTCCTCCTGCTGTCAGGGGTACAGGGACCATCCCCACAGACTCACTGAATGTACTACAGCCAAGGCATGCAGGGAGGTAGCCCATTTCTTTATCAGCTATTTAGGACCAGGGTGAAGACAGGCACTGAACTGAGAATAAGAAATCTCATTTTTCTTATGCTTGTCTCTCCCAGATGTTGGCAACCAGACAGTGTTGAGGCGGAAACCACTAGATTTAAATATTTTGCAAATTTGATAGCATTATTACTTTTTTGTATGTGTAGTTTCATAGGATTATTAACAAACACAACAAAAAGCTCCATCGTTTAACTCCATATCAAGCACCTGCATCAGAAAGGTTGCTCTACGTGGTTTTAAGTGTGCATCACTTTAAAGGTAGTTGACTGCTAGCCACCTTTTCATTCTGTATAGGGGTCAGAGGTATCTGCAGTCTTTGTACTCCCAAGTGCAAGATGATCTCTAAAATCTATTTTCCCATCTTACATTTCTTTTGTTCAGAACAGTGACAAATAGACTGCCATAAGATTTAGTACTTACCGTGAGTGCTACGTACATTATGTGACAGAAACAGGTCTAGCCTGGATCTGTGACTTCCATAATTTTATTTCATTGTTCTTGTTTTTGCCAAGTCCCCTAAACAATGTAATTTGATTTCATATCATTCAAATGACTACCAATATTACATGATTAATATAAACGAACAATGTCTGAGGAAAAAAATAAGACCAGATGAGCAAAAACACCAGAGGATGATTCATTCTTGGTGTAATTTCTGTGTCAATGGAAAATGCACCAGGGATAAATTTGATCCCGTGACGCAGAACTTCCAGGAAACATGAAGCTATTGTAACTAGAGATCTCTGCTGACGTATGAATTGAAAAGCAAAATAGAAATGAGGCAAATTCAGCATGGGCATAAAAGGAGTGAAGCCAGCTCTATTAATTACCCAACTGAAAGAAAATAAAAGCCGGGATCAAAATAACCTAATGTACAGAAAGAAAAGAATGAAAACATCAGGCAAGAACAACAGCATGGTGACACATTTGAGAAGCGGCACATAGTAAATAGGATGACTAAAATGGAAAAAGAAAGCGTTTTCCATGACATTCAGCACAGAAGACAAACCTTTGACTTCTGAGAAACTCAGTTCAGAGTGTTCAATGAACTACATCTTTCAATAAACATCCTTTATTTGCATTAATAAACAGAGTAATACAGCTTTTACTAACACCACACTCATACATAAAATTGTGAAGAGATGGCTTTTGATCTGATGAAATTAGGGTAAAGGTGGTCTGTTCCTACATAATTGGTACTGTCACTTTCATCACTTCTCAAGGGGCACAAGTACCAGTTCATCTCAGGAGATGCCCTGCACTTTCAATTTAAACTCTTATTAATGTAAAGTATAGGTGGTAGAGTAGGATGCAGAAGAGCAAAGGTCAACACGCATTTTATTACAAATAAAACCATCTCATTGGCACATTTCTTTTCCTAAATTTGATAAGAGTGCCAGAATCATCATGAATCCTGCAGTCCCAATCTTCTGCCCTGGGGGTGCTATGGGAACATGTCACATCTGTGTCCTTTCCTGCCTGCCCTCCCTGCCTGGGTTTGCTGCCTGTGGAGGACGGGAGAAGGGGGCTACCTACATCTTACTGCAGTGCGGAGTCAGACACAGTCAAGACATGCACCTGGTGCCCAGGACTGCCTGTAGCAATTATCCATTAATGTCCACAGATTCTACTGTGAAGAGAAGATAATTCAGGTCAGAGAGCAGCGGTGAAATTTTGCTTGCGGTTATTTTTAAGAAATTGGCATATTTTATTACAATATCTAAGTTTGTTCCTAAACCAAGTAACTAATTAATGGTGTCACCAACTATACTATAAACCCTTACATTCCATGCAAGCTGTGACAATTCAAACTGTAGATTCTTTTTTCTGATAGTTTATTAAAGGCAAGAAATGGTATCATTAAAATCTCATGTTGACAAGTTCTCCAAGAGCAGCGAGGAGAGGTTTAGGCTCACTTCCAGTCATGCATTTCTTCTCCTGGGAATTAACACTCAAAAAGGGATGGGACAGAGAAGAAGGAAAATAAACTCAGATCTTCAAATGGCCTCTCTCATCCTCATGACAAGGCAATTAAGTTATGGGTTGAGAATTTACCCTTGTTAAAACATGAACCTGTCCTTTCTGGTAGAGGCTGAGTGCATACAAATGATCTCACCACACTGTATCCCTAAAGAAACTACACCATGTAATCATGAGCATAGCCACTGTGTGAACCTTATAAGCGCAAATTAAATTTCCATGGACAGACAATCCCAAAGACACAACCTAGATGAAACTTGATTTCTCCATGTTCTCCAGGATAGGGCTAAGTCTTACCATTTTTGACAAGTGAGCTTTTTTCAGTTGTGTTATTTAAAATAGTGTCATAAGAGGGAAGCAGCGCTTCGTGACAGCCCTGTAACAGACTAATAGTTACTAGACTGCCAGTCTGGAATCTGAAATCATTAACAGCCCAATCATGACTGTCTTTTGACCTATAAAAAACTACTCCAAATAGACATATTTGAGGAAGATTTCAGCAATTACGAACCTATGCCTTTCAAAGTACTAAAATTGCAGTTGCTGTGAGTTACTTCTCAAATAAAAGATTTTCTAAAAGATAAAGAAAACAAAGACACATACAGAAAACCCTTACTGAAATTTTTACCATGGAAATATTTCCATCTAAAACAATTAATAGTGTTCTTGCTTGGCTTTATTGTCACGAATTATCTATCTGTTATGACTGTCTGAACTACAAAAGAGATTACAGTGTTTAACACATAATGTTTATCTCTTCATTTTCCATTATCACATTAACCTTACCTAATTTCTAAAATACTAATAAATAAGGAAAAGAAGATACTATTCTTGTCAATCAATCCAAAATAGGACATTTTTGTCCAACAGAAAACCATATCATCTGGATGTTACTAGCTTGGTTGATTTGTTTTGTGGCTTATGTTTTGCAAGGAAGACTCGAGGTGTAACGGGCAGGGATTTGGTAAAAGCCATTTTCTAAATAAATAAAAGTGAATTATTTCCCTGTGGCAACCACGCTGAAGAATATTACACAAAGAATCCCACATAGTTTGATGCTTCTTTTTACATGATAAATGATGACCATCTGTCCAGGCAAGGATCAGTAGTACGACTTCTCTTACAAAGTAAAGCAAGGTCAGAAGTTTATGCATCCATCTTTATGTGTCTGAGATGGCAAATAGCAACCTCAATGTATTACAAGTGCATCAGTTTGCATCCCTGACCCAGACTCGAAAATTTGGTGGAGATGATGCTATTTACTACTTGAACCACATGAGCCAATTTCTATAACAATGACTTGATCCTGAAATCTGTCTTCATGTAGACTCAAAATCGCCAATGAGACACTTGTAAAAATATGAACTATTAACTTCAGCAGCTAAGAATTTAAAGAGTATTGCCCGTCTGAAAACTTCTATCATTGATATGACTAACTAGCCAACAAATAATGATCCTTTCCATTTAATAATCCCTAAAACCAGCAGCTGATAAACAGGGGAACTGGATAGGAAAACCAAATCAGGTGGTTGGGTAAGAGATAGACATAAAGTGACAACTTTAGGACTAGAAGGAGTTAGAGGACGAGTACAGGCACATATCTTCCATTCAGAAGGGGAACAGAGGTAGGAAACGAACTTCCCACCAACCTCCCTGATCTTCCTTCCCTTGTCTGGTTTCCCATGATCTAGGGAGATAGGAGGAGGGGACGGGAAAAGCTGAGCAGAAGAGAAAGGGGAAAACATGTTGCTAATTCCTTCCCCTGCTCCTTCCTATCCATGACACGCAATACCACAGGAAGAGTAAAAAAACCACAGCAGGTACAAAGGAACAAAGCAGGCTAGAAGGACCAAGAGGGAGCTGTCATGGGGCTACAGGGGGTCACCAGATCCCTTATTATTGCTAGGCCCTGAGAAACTCCTTAGCCACCCAGTCTGCATATGAACATCATCAAAATGTTTGGATGTGTCTCTGACACTGCTAAATATGCAAGGTAAAACCTATCCTTTCCTTTTGTAACAATTTTGTACAGATCCTTCCATATTTGAGTCCTGGCTTCCAATTTCCCGATACAGGATAATATCCCTAGCTTCCCCACTTCTGCTTGCTCCAGGAAATCCTACAAGCATAGGGATAACTTCTCTGACTGGCTGTTATAATTTTCCGTCCTTTCTTTCTTTTTTGTATACATAACTGGAAATATTTTTCCCACAGTGAATTATCTTGCAGTTTTCTAATCTTCCTGTGTGCCTGTGGTCAGAGAAAAATGTCTTTCATGATTTGTGTCAAATTCTCAACCGAGAAAAACAGAATTTGATCTTTGCTTTTAATGGAGATGTAGCTTTACCACCTTCCGGTTTGGATATAGGTTAGCCTGTTACATTGATAAGGGCTTGAAGTAGTGAACTTGAAGTAGTGATTTAGAGTCCAGTGGTCTGATTTAATAATGTAAATCAGCACAGCAACATTGCTGCCTCTTTGCATACTCTCTTTCTCCCCCATCCTTACTCCAACCCACTGTCATTGCTAGATATGTTCAAGGCATTTGGTGTCTCCAAGAAGAGAAAATAATTCTTACCACCATGTCTTACCCACATCTTCAACTCAATAATATTAAATTTCCTAACTGGGCTATGCCGATCACAGCTGGAGCAGAAGGACCCTAGAGGATTTGAGGAGCTATAGCTCTGGTTCTAAATAGCACTGTTCTTGTCTCTCTGAATCACCAGGCATTTTTTTTATCTGAGGTCTCCTTGCTTTTAGTTACCACATCACATAACCAAGCTTCTCTTGCCTGAGATTATAGTATAAACCCATAATGCAAGAGTCTGTCCTACACTATTTACATCCCTGACATCTAGCAAAGGTTTCTACAGAGCACTTACTAACTCTCTATTAACTCTGTATCTAGATACACCTGCTACGTCACTGTACAGGAGATGTGCTTCAAGAGATGGGATGCACAGCAAGCAGAAGATAGTGGAATGGTCACATTAAATTTAACAACAAAAGCACCTCTTAATTATAAAGCAATAACCCTTATTTTCAATACAATTTTATCTCCATTAAAAATAACTATCAGTCTGTGTAATCATTATATGAGTAGTGCTACATGTGTAGCTATGAAGCTACCCAAAGGGCTATTTTTTCTGTACCTTAACTAATTTATTTTGCCTACATCTAATATTCCTAGCATATTATCTTGCCAACAGAAATATGGACACACTGTTCCATATGTATGAATTAGTGACGTTGTTAAGAAGTTAGCAATATATTAGCCCCAGCTCCTGTGGTTTTGTCATCTAAAGAAATTTATGCCACACTAATCACCTCACCAAGAAAAATATAACATAGAGAAATTGAGGGAGGGAGAAAATCAAGGGAAATGTGATGAGAAAGAGTAGGGATATTGGTAGAAATCTTAAAAATATGAGGATTATTTTTCTTAGAAAAGAGGTGAATAAGAGGCTATTGGATTAAAGAATACAAAGAACAAGACTGAGAGATTAATTTTGTCTGTGTCAAAGCAAAAAAGTAAGAGGATATTCAATCAAAATAGAGTATCATCTCTCATGATATTTACTCAAACTCTGGAACTACATTTCCAAATGTTACAAGCATCAGAACAGTAGCAATATGGAAAAGGAGATTACATGTTCAGAGGTAGCAGAAGAAAATATGGAACAGAGCTAACAGCATTTCAGAGGAGATTAGTCTTCATGTTTTAGGGTGTAGTAGAAAAAGTGCCTAAACTTTTCTGAGGTATCTGAGCTGGCCACTTTCAGAGTAAGACTGAATGGCTGATCAGGCCGCTTAACTAGATTGCCATGTTAGATTAACTCCTAGACTAGTCTTCACCTGCAGAGTAGAAATGTTGAGACTGAGTTAAATTGTCTTTTTCCTCTAAAAAGCCAGCCAAAACCTACAAATGCATTCACTTTTCCACCCCAGTGTTATATCTGTCTACTATCTGTACAGTGAACGATTGCATTTTCCTTCCATTTGAATTGTTGCAAAAATTCTCTTAAAAAGGAAAGTTAAAAGGACAAAAAGAATTTGAAAGCTCAAAACCACATGTGTACACATATGGAAGAAAGATGCCTACCTTCACCTTCGGAAACTGGATTTATGTTAGACTCATAACTTATGTAGGAACCCAGGAAGAGCTATGTATGCAAGATATGGGACATAAAATGCAGTGCTCTTCATCTCAGATCCATTTGGTCTGAGAAAATCAGCCTTGCATTATCATCACAAAGAGCTGGAGGGACATCTAGTGGACTTGAGTACAAGTGGGAAGGCCTTTGTGCTATCATTTTACTGCACTGCTGCACATCAGAGGTGTTAATGTTGGTCTTTCCACTAAATGAGCATATGAAATGCCAGAACAGTACTAAAATCCATGCCATGCAAAACAGGCAGCCAAACATAAAACATACTGTCATCAACTCTAGATCTGTAGCCCGATTCCCGTATCCAAACTGAGATGCAATTTAAAGACAATCTACAGCTTACTGACACTATTAGATCGGAACTACATGTTTAAAAGACAGACCTGAGGCATTTTAACTATAAATATGTATAGCGCACATTCTGCCAGTCTTCCAAAAGGTGTTTATGGTTTAACATCTATGAAAATTCCTTTACAGGCTGCAGGCAAGAGATCATTCCATTTTAAATATCTTCTTTAAGAGTAAGAGAGAACTATCTTCCAACTTTACCCTAATCTTATTGGCTTCAGGAGGAGTAAGGCATTTTGGAAAGCAGAATGAGAGATTCCACAGCGTGTATTTTATAGAAACTTTATTCTTATCCAAGCTATGAATATTTACTTCCACTGGCCTTGCTCAATAATATACCTGAACATTTCCAAGATTCTTAGGAATGGAGTTACAAGCGTATTTAGGGAAGCAGACAGAGCAGAGTTGGGGAATGCGCTGATTCTGGGCAGTAATCCCACTAACTTCAAGTGCCTTTGAAAAACCCAAGAGATACTATATTTGAGAGTCTAAACACTTTTGGTGCCTGAGTCCAACAGATGTACTCCAAACTAGTTCATCAGCTTAACATCTGTATCTTTAAGAATATTTTTAGGTAATCTGGTAATTCCCACAAATTTTGTTTTGAGCTTCTTGATCTGCAAATGTAGTGTGACACATTCCAGTTTGTCTGGAACTTTGTTCCAGGCATGGAAAACCAATTTTCTGTTTAACTGAATTCTTAAAGTATTCTAGTTTACAGAGCAACTGGAGGAGAATCAGGCAAAAGCCATCTCCCTCTTGCCTACACCCGAGTGAAAAGCCGAGTCCCAACTTTTCTCTCTCTAGTTTTCCCTCTATAGTTCTCTATAATTGAAACTATAAAAACAGAAAATTCCTCCAAATGGTGAATTTCAGTAACATTTTCAGCTTTTCAAATTTAAAAGTTATTTCATTCTATTAAATGTTTTGATTAATGTGAAATGGGTCAATATCAAACCAGGCCAATTAAAAAAATTAGAATGGAAATCGTTTCTGTTGAAGAAGCTAGTAACTGAAAGGAAAAGGCCCACTTCTCTCAGAGAGAAACTTCTTAACTGAGCCTTCCCAATACGCAGAGTTATGCTAAAACCACAGCTCTTGAAAAGCCTGAAAGTCTCAGGGAAATGGAAAAAAAGACTGGAAATGAAACAGTGTCGTGGTTTAACCCCAGTTGGCAACTAAACCCCACACAGCCGCTTGCTCACTCCTCCCATGGTGGGATGGGGGAGAGAATCAGAAGAGTAAAAGTGAGAAAACTTGTGGGTTGAGATAAAGACAGTTTAATAGATGAAGCAAAAGATGCGTGCAAAAGCAAAGCAAAATAAGGAATTCAATCACTGTTCCCATCGGCAGGCAGGTGTTCAGCCACCTCCAGGACAGCAGGGCTCCATCATGTGTAATGGTTACTTGGGAAGGGAAACGTCATAACTCAGATCATCCACCCTTCCTTCTTCTTCCCCCAGCTCTATACACTGAGCATGACGTCCTATGGCATGGAATATCCCTTTGGTCAGTTGGGGTCAGCTGCCCTGGCTGTGTCCCCTTCCAGCTTCTTGTGCACTCCCAGCCTACTTGCAGGTGGGATGGTGTGGAGAGCAGAAAAGTCCTTGACGCTGCGTAAGCACTGCACAGTAATAACAAAAACATCCCTGTATTGTCAACACTGTTTTCAGTACAAATCCAAAACACAGCCCCATAGTATCTACTATGAAGAAGATTAATTCTATCCCAGACAAAACCAGCATAAACAGGTAGGGTGGAAGAGGAAATCTTTATTCAAATTTTTTTTTTAAATCCCTCATATGTCTCTGTCGTGATTTTTCTGGAACTTAGCAGATGGCTCTTCAGTCCCTGACAATGAAGAGCCTACAGGTACAACCTGGAACTGCCTGGAAACCAAGCTGTCACCCATTTGAGTTCTCGGATCTGTCATCTGTGTCCATCTGCAAGTTTTATCCAGGCAGCCTGTGAGGACTTCAGGAATCTGAGTCAAGCTGGTGGTCATTCAAATGCAACTCAACAGCTGAAATACAGTCATCCTGACACAGATGGGATTCAGTAGATCCTATTTTGTTTATACACTTCACAGCAATCTGCGTGCCTCGGATCTGTTGCGACTGGCTTGCTCACTATCCACACCCATATTCCAGTCTGGAAGACGAGACAGGAACACAGCAACCCTACACTGAATAATAAAAAGCTCTACAAGTGTCTGCTTAAGCTACAGTCCCTGGTGGGGACCTTTATTTTCCTCCAGTTCTCACAGGCTTAGCTCTGGTGTCTCCCAGGTGTTCATGATGCTGCCCGGAAGAGGGAGGGCTGCCTGCATCAAGCGATCAAAGATGTTGCTCTTGTCCTAGTCTGAGTATAAAATTCACATCACGTAGTCTAATTTCCAGCTGGCTGTCCCAGCTCTGTGCTGGGACACCAAAACGCTGTGACTGAAAGTCCAGTCCTTGTCACAGAGACTGACCAGACTCTTATCAGTTTCTAAAGGAACAGTCTGTCCTGTCCTAGCAGCACATGCCAGATCATGCAAGATCAGAAGGTCTTTATCTGAATAATGGTAATTTTTCATCACATTAGTGAAAATACAATGAAAAATGCTACTTTTAGAAAACAATTCATTTGTTCAAACATCTGCACTTTTCACTCCACCCTGTGGCCCACACTTCTTGGTCTTGGCTTTGTAAAAAAAAAATCACTAGGATTTCTCTCAGAAGTTTCTGTTCTTGCAAGGGGAATTTTCTACTTTTCTAGAATCAAATGTTTTGGTTACACAGTGATAAGTGAATAATGAATGTCAATGTGACATTCATGTCAATAGTGAATGTCAATGTGACAGGAGGTAGACATGCAAACAGGAAAATCACACTTGGAAATGTTACTACAATGTTGGTTGTTTCATACAGAATAAATATTTGGTACCACAACATCGATGTGCTATAGGAGTACAAATACTGAATGCATTATACACAAATGGGAGGCTGGGAGCAATCTAATCCTCAAGTAATTGGGAATTCACATGTCAAAGAAGATACCCTCCTTCAAGAAAGTACACTCTTTCTCTTTGAATATGTTCCTTATGAAAAATGCTCATTTCAGGTTATTTTGCCATACATTAATAACATGGACATTTGTAATCCAAGCACATACTGCTACACATCCTAATGCATCCCTCAATAGAGTTAACTCCAGGTGAGCTTTCACTTTCCTAATCAAAACCCTGCGCATTCAGACAGTGTCTCTGTTCCTCCAAGGCTTGGAGGAATTACCTGACCCTGCTTCTTCCTCTTCTATGTTCCTTTATTATGTTTTTTAGTCAGGAGACCTCATCTACTTCTGCTTTCTGTAGCAGACACCTGCCACAATGCCCATGTTGGTCCCCCACTAACCCTAACCCATAAGCTCTCACCTGGCTCATCCTGCATCCCTAGGCAAAGTCCATCTACAGTGTGTAAACTCTCTACAAGAAGAAAGCAAAATCTTCGGAAAACTGGCTTTCTGGAACAGAAGCCTGCACAACTCATAAAAGAAACATATGCTTCCTGTTGCCCTGACACAGGAACATTGCAACTTCTACTGCCATGTTGCCTAACATGGGACAACATTTTATAGACTATAAGAGTGTAGCAAGTATGGTTTCATAAGCAGACAGCATTCATCCACAGCAAGCTCCAAGATGCAAATAAAGATTATTGAGCAAGACACTTGTTTTCATCAACATTTTGACTAAATTCTCTTTTAGATTCCTAGATTTGCTTGAATCCAAACATGAAAGTAAGGTTCTGAAATATGCACATAAAACTGAAAACAATCTCAAAAAAAAAAAAAAAAAAAAAAACAACAGAGAAAACTGGACAGCTTCCTATCCTTATAATTTTTTTTCACATTTTGCCCTGAAAGGACTAATAATGCCTCTCACAAGCAGAGACAAAATATCTGACAATCTTTCATTCCACTATGCTAGTGTTAGATATTTTCCCACCTCACAGTGTTTTCGTGGATAGACATAGGAATGGGGAATAATACCAGCATTTGGCCAGTGTATTTTCATAGAATCATAGAATCATAGGGTTGGAAGGGACCTCTGGAGATCATCTAGTCCAACCCCCCTGCCAGAGCAGGGCCACCTTAGAGCAGGTTGCACAGGAACGCGTCCAGGCGGGTTTTGAATGTCTCCAGAGAAGGAGACTCCACCACCTCTCCGGGCAGCCTGTTCCAGTGCTCTGCCACCCTCAAAGTAAAGAAGTTCCTCCTCATGTTTAGGTGGAACTTCCTATATTCAAGTTTGTGCCCATTACCTCTTGTCCTGTCACTGGGCACCACTGAAAAGAGCCTGGCCCCATCCTCCTGACCCACACCCTTTAAGTATTTGTAAGTGTTGATAAAGTCACCCCTCAGCCGTCTCTTTTCCAGACTAAACAGACTCAATTCCCTCAGTCTTTCCTCATAAGAGAGGTGTTCCAGTAATTTTCTAATTAGATTACATAAAGGACACCTCCTGAAAGCTAGACAGGATCAAAAGTCAGCTCTCTGCATTTACTAGTTATCTAGTATTTATAGAAAACTTTTGAAGAGGATTGATAGTTACCCAAAAACTGAAGCTGAGGTTTTCCTTGGATAAGGATCTTGCAATGTGCAGTTTAACAGAGAGAGGCCGAGTGCTATGTCCCAGATGAATTCAGGGAGCATCCATTTGGACAGCTGGACTGCAGGAACAAATTGTTGCACCCTGTGTTGCTCGATGTTCTAAATGCAAGTCCAGACCTACAGTTTAAAAGTTAATTTTCATTTCTGTGGCATTCAAAATACATAGTTAAAAAGAATTTTTAAAAGGTTACAGTGAACAAGCCCATGCAGACTATTCAGATGGTGAAGGTGTCTAACACCAGCCTGAAGATGACAAACAAGTTTAACGCTAATCTCATGGCTGAAAAAGGCAGCCAGCCAAAACACAGGTTATTCCTAACAGATTTACAGGCCAGCAAAAAAATCCCCATCTTAGGTTTGCAATCCTTTTGACTGAGTAATAATATAAGTATTATGTCTACCAGTGCCCTTCCCACCCTTATTCATATTTCCACCCAACTCAATTCAACAACAAAGGAGAAAAAGAAAAAAGAAAAAAAAAATCTCTTACCTGTTTCAGTCTTTAGGATCCAGAGAGCAAGGGAAATCTTCTCCTCTCCCATTACCTTTTTCTTCTTCACATTTCTTTTAAAAAGAGGACATATCTTTTGCTTTAAAAACATTTTTCCTGGAATCACAGGATCACAACAGCTGAAGTTGGCGGGGACCTCTGGACATCATCTAGTCCAAACTCCCTGCACGTAGAGCAGGTTCCTGTGGACCATGTCCAGCTGGGTTTGGAATATCCATAAGGACAGAGACGCCAGAGCCTCTCTGGGCATCCTGTGCCTGTGTTTGACCACCCTCATAGTGAAAAAAAGCTTTCCTTATGTTCAAGTGGGAATCCCCGTACTTCAGTTTGTGCCAATTCCCTCTTGTCCTTTCACTGGATACCACTTAGAAGACTCAGGCTCTGTCTTCTTTACTGTCCCCCATCAAACATTTGCATACATTGATAATATCCCCTGAGCTTCCTCTTCTGCAGTCTAAACAATCCCACCTCTCTCAGCTTCTCCATGTATACCAGGATTGGATCTAATCCCTTAATCACCTCAGTGGTCCTTTGCAGGACTCACTCCAGTATGTCCATGTCCTTCTTGCCCTGGGGAGCCCAGGCCTGGACAGACCACTCCAGATGTGGCCTCACTAGGGCTGAGTCGGGGAGGGGGGAAGGATCACCTCCCTTGACCTGCTGGTCCCCCTGCCTACTGCAGCCCAGCATGCTGCCGGCCACCTTTGCACAAGGACGCATTTCTGCTAATAATTTTTATTGTATCCCAGGTCCTTTTTGGCAGCGCTGACACCCAGTCAGCCCCCAGGCTGCGCAGGTGCAGGGGCACCTTGCTGTCCCCTGTGGCAGCCAAAAATTTTGCCACCAAAGTTTTCTCCCAAAGTCTGCCTAGGGCCTCACAAATGCTTTCACGTTGCCTTCCCCTATCACCACTAAGCCAAACCAATGTAGCTTGTAATCATTTGAAAGCCCAGCACGGAAACTTTTTCTATTTCTTAGGAGTCAGGCCCTGCCCTGACAGACCCCATGGGCAGTGCTCACTACTCCCGGCCCACAGCCCGTGGGAGCCACCGGCCCGTGCTGCACCATGAAAGACACACGTAATGGAGCCCTCAGCACAAGAAGGACGTGGACCTGTTGGAGCAGGTCCAGAGGAGGGCCACAAAGATGATCTGAGGGCTGGAGCACCTCTCCTATGAAGGCAGGCTGAGAGAGTCGGGGTTGTTCAGCCTGGAGAAGAGAAGGCTCCGGGCAGACCTTATAGCGGCCTTCCAGTACCTGCAGGGGGCCTACAGGAAGGATGGGGAGGGACTTTTCACAAGTGCATGTAGTGATAGGACAAGGGGCAACGGCTTCAAACTGGAAGAGGGTAGATTTAGATTAGATATCAGAAAGAAATTTTTCACTGTGAGGGTGGTGAGACACTGGAACAGGTTGCCCAGAGAAGTTGTGGCTGCCCCATCCCTGGAAGTGTTCAAGGCCAGGTTGGATGGGGCTTTGAACAGCCTGGTCTAGTGGGAGGTGTCCCTGCCCATGGCAGGGGGGTGGGAACTGGATGATCTTGAAGGTCCCTTCCGACCCGAACCATTCTGTGATTCTATGATTCAATGTCAGAATACGTCAGAAAGCTGCTGTATTCCTGCTATACAACTCCACTTTATTTAACAGTTAATGGAAAATTAAGTTCTCCGCTGAGCACTGTGGGACTTCTGTTCAACATTCTTGGTTAATTCATGGTAAACCTGCAAGGGATGGTACACATCCAGCGATCCATCCTCATTCTCTGCAGTTGTTTACCACATGTCCCGCTCCGGCTGTGGAGCGGAGGCAGGACTCATCCCCCCCCAGGGATTCCAGGCTGGAGAGCGTTTCCCAGCAGCTGGAGGTACGATGGAGCCCCCCTTCTCGCTGGCGTGCAGCTGCTCTTCTGTAGGGTCTTGCCTTGGGTTGAGCAATGCAGGACTAATTTCTCTTCTAATGCTGGGGAAAACTCCACTTTTGGAAGACTCTAGTGTCTGAATTTGGGAAAATATTTACTTTATAGCCAGCTAGGCTATGTGGGATTCAAGGTTTCAGTGTTTTCAAGCCTTGCCACGTGCAGAGACAAGGAGGAGCGAGGCCTGGGCGCTTGACCCAGGCTGGCCAACAGGATTATTTCATACCATGAATGTCACATTTGGTATAAATTAGAAAGTTTGCGGCATAGTTTCTCTCTCTCCCTTGATGGCGGCAGTCCAGAGAAACTCCTTGTCCCGGTGCCAGACCCCTGAGCCCTTCCCTGCCTGCCGAAGCCATGGCGCTCGCAATGTCCGACATTTACTGTCCACTGCTTGGGAGTGCACGGCTTCCTGCTGATGGAATTGGCCGAGTATAATTCTTGTATATCTTGTATTAGTATTGGGATTAATACTGGTTCTTTAGTATTACTGTTAATTATTTAGTCTTGACCTATTAAATCTATTTCTGTTTCAACCCCTGTGTTTCCTTGCTTTCCCCGATTCCCCTTCCCGGGTGGGGAGGGGTCATGGGGT